>JBCJKH010024736.1:12932-25264 GCA_039877255.1 Loriculus beryllinus | reverse complement strand
TCTCTTCCCTTGTTATTTCCTTTATCATTATTATTATTGTTGGTAGCAGCAGTGATTTGTGTTATACCTTAGTTACTGAACTGTTCTTAACTTGTGGGAGTTGCATTCTTCTGATTCTCCTCCCCATCCCTCTGGAAGCAGGGGGAGGGCAAGAAAGGTGGGGTTGAGTGAGTGAACAAGCTGCATGGCTGGGTTTAAAACACAACAATGATATACCATAAAACATCCCAGTGAGATGGTGTGCCATAAAGCATTCCAGTGATGCTAAATCCCTATATTTAGGCAAGCAGTGGTATTCAGAAAACACCAGAAGATCATACTAAACCACATTTTTCAGTAGCTATCCCTTGAGCAATAACACTGGGACTTTCTGTCCTAGGAGGCTGTGAAGGCAGGCAGCATCCACAAGCCCAAAGACTGATTAGAAAATTAAAGGATAATATGCCCATAAATGGATGCTGTAGGAAATAGGGAGGAATGTACCTTCTAACTCCCTCAGAAATTGGTCTAGCTCCTTAACACCCCCTAACACTTATTTGCTTCCTCCTTTGATAGGGAGTGACTATTGAGTTAGGTGGACTGTTGGTCTGACATTCTTATATCCAAAAGTGAACCCTACTCTGCAGTGTAGGAAAGGAAGAGAAAACTTTCTGAGTAACCAGAAGATTATCTGGACATTATTTTACCTTTAGTAACTTTGATCCACAACTTATTTAAAGAAGTGGATTTCCCTCTTCAAGGTGTTGTTTTTTTATCCCCATGCCAAAGTTTTTTTGTCTGTGGGCTCCCTAGGCTATTCCATGTAATCCTACTTTTGAAAATGGAGTACCTGCAGTCTTTAAACAAAAAGATTTCCCTTCTGTTAATAAAGCTTCTCCCTGTACAGTTAATAGGATGTGGACAAATCATTGGCATTTAACTGAAAAATCCTTTAAATAAAACCATATTTATTCAGTGATGTTCAGTGATTAAGTTAACCAAATGCTTCCAATTAATTTTCCTCTTAATTTGCATGAACTTCTATAAATAAAGAGCTATGCACTTAGATGGAAGAAAGATTTCCCATTTTCACTCAATATGAAGGAGAAAAGCGATAAAAATACATGGCTGAATTGATGTTAACTTTAGCATAGTTATACAAGTTTGTGCTGGCTGAGCCATAGCTCTTGAAAAAAGAATTTCTGAGAATCACTAGTCACTGGCATAATTGACTTCTGGTGGCTTCAAAAGGCCATGAACACAGTTAATAGTTTTTGGCAGTTCCAAAGGCATTAATCACGATCTATGTGCAATATTAAACAAAGCTCCTTCAAAATGAATATAAATTAAGACTGTAATTCCATCTCAGCCTTCTGGTGACATGAGGAAACCACTTGAGTTTCACTCTCATGGTTTATGATGTCCCCGGAAGCCTTTGATGGAATTATAGCCTTATTAAGTACAGTTGGGGTACATTATTCCTTAAATTATTGCAACTACAAGTCATTATTCCCACTAGAAATTAGAACTTGCTGTACTTTCATCAACCATGTAATCTTGAAGTAAGTTGGGGGGAATTTCACGTGGGAGGGTATCTCCTTTTAGTTTCTGTCACTACTATACATGCACAGCTTGGTAGAGTTGTTAACATCTAATATGAGCAGCCCTCAAACTTTTTTGTTTTGTTTTAAAGAACACTATTCACAACAATATAATTGAACCATCACCGATGTTTATATAGCTCTTTGTAAGAATTTCAAGTCAAGTTTTTAACCTTTTTTATGTAAGATCATTCACCCACCAATGACATAAGATAGAATTCAAAAGACAGATGATGATGTGGACATAGAGACTTTTTGGGAGGCATGATATAAGCATTTCTATATTTCAGTAAAGACACATGCAACCATACCCTGAGTAAGAAAGAAAGGTGACAGGCAATCTGTGATTCCTCAGAATAGTTCAAGCTTTCACCTGAAGTACAAGAGAGCAAGACAAGGAATTTTTGGTTTCCAGTTTACAGCATGGGTAAGAGCAGTGGTTCTGAGGAAGAGCAAGCCGTATACTGTATCAGTCAGGTGTTTTGGAGGTCTTACATTATTACCTGCAGACCATGCTCCACAAGAGCAGTGTTCCTATATGACAGCTGAGAATGCTGGAGAGGCTCTAGCTGGTCTAGGACCTGTGATGGCACAGGAGGATGGACTGATCTTTCAGCCAGTACTGTCCATACCAAATCCTATTTAGTTGATAACATCAAAACCAGGAGAAGAGTATGGTAGTGCAAGTTCAATATTTTTATTATGAGCAGGTTTGACTTGACATACAGTTCTGTAGCATTTCTTAGTTCAAAGTGATGAAGCTGTTTGGAAAAAAATGTACAGTATTTATAAAGCATGCTTCTAAGATCAGAATTTCTCTTCTCTAATGATAGTTTAAATCATCACAGCCTTACCAGTTTAGTTGGCTTTGTGTATTAGCTTCTTTCAACAGCTTTCACAATGCCTAGGCTTTTAAATACTGGTAAGTATTATTCAAGGCCACATAGTGAAAAGAAAACATGTTAAAGAAAACCCTTAGTGTGTGTATATATACACACATAATTAAGCCTGAAGGATTTCAGAGCTTTCATTCTCTTTTTTGGGGAATTGGGGTTTTTTTGTTTGCTTGCTGGGGTTTTATTAAGTATGCTATTTTGAGGAAGGAAGATTTCTGTACCCTGTTCTCCCATAACTTCCATAACTTTTCATATTGTAAAAAGTATCAAGCTATAACTAAGAAACGATAAAGCTTGTCACCATATTGCATAATTCATACAAAATTTTGTGGGCTTCTGGCAAAGAGGGAGTCTCCCTTTCGAGTGAGTCTTAGAGAAAGAAGAATCCTTGGTCAGTTAGAGAAGTTATATAAGGCATTCATTTGCTTCTCCAACAATGGGTTAGAAAATGTTGCCTTGTACTGAAGTAACACACTGAATGACATATTTAAATTTCAAGATGCTGTATTGCTCAATTTTTTGGAGGGATTGTATTTGTACCAGTGTAGAAGTCATGTTACATGCTTGTAAATACTTTTGACTTGAAAAGATATATGCAATATACTGAAATATAGTTTATGTTGTAAGTATTTTAAAGAGTTGTCATTTGGGGTTCTGAATTTCAAAGGACCAATAATTTTTTATTTATTTTGAGGGCTTGCTTTTGGGTAAAGTGTGGCATGAAATGTTATAAAGCAACACACACAAATGGCCTGCTTTTTAAAATCCATTAATAGTTTGCAAATGTTTACAGACAAGGGATGGTTGGCTTAATAAAAGTGATGTGTCAGGGCTGGTGTTAGAATCACACTGGAAGTCTTATCTATTAAGGTAAGACAGATGTGATCAACAGAATTTTTCTAATATATACAACTCAAAAGTATTTTACATCTGAGCAACCAGGAAGTACTGGGGTAATGCCATAACTGTAGCTGATGTGTAAAATCCTGAGAAAGCAGTGATACCTACTAAATTCCATATGCTATTTATATCAGCAGTGACAGGGAACATAGACATGTTTATTGGTTGCAATTTTTTTAATCTAATTATGCATTGCTTAATATTATGAATGTACATAAATTTGTCTTTCAAGATGTACACATTTTAGATTTAGAGCCCACTACAAACCCACACTGAGAGTCACAGGGAACTGTGATGGATAACAGGAAGTATTTAAAAGGATCTTCTCTGTTTATAGTAGTCTTGTCTAAATACAGAGATGTTAGCGATCTAATCCAAGACCTTATTTCCATGGTCAGCACAAGAACTGAAACATTGTCTTCTGGTCTCAAATATGTGACCAAGCTATGAAGCTATTTGCTTTTCAAACTCTTTCCCTTACTCCTTCCTGGTACTCCGGGAACATTTCATTAAGGATGCCTTCATTAAAGATTTCTGCATATGCCTGACTCTATGCACGGAAGCTTTGGTTGTTTTTTTTTTGTAAGCTCCAGTCTCAGAGAGATATTTACTTTGGTTGCTGGGGAGCTGTAGTAGGACACCAATTTACTTTCATTGTAGTATGTCAGAATTTATTAGGTTATTGATATGTAACCTCTTCATGGAGGGGATTTAAAAGATGGATGGGTGGATTCCAGTAATAGCAATCTCACAGGGCTGCTTTGCCAACTTCATCCACTATCTAAATGTTCAGCTTTCACTAAAACCTAACTCACTTTTCAATTCTGGAAGAAAGGCAACCTCTATCAACAACAATCTGCTTCTTCCAGGCACTGACCTGAAAGCAGTGCTGAGGATGTTCTTCCTGTCCATGTTCTTGCAGGCTCTTTACATTTTCTTGTGCCATTAACAAAAAGAGATTTGTAAGTTTTTAAGTACTGAGATTTGCACATTTTGGCAATGCATAAAAAGATGGCACATTGTTTTAGAGTCCTGGAGCATTATACGGTTACTAAAAATCTGCCGTTTTCTAGGAGTGCTTACTGTAGGATTCATGTTTTTACAGGGAATAATTACAGCTGTTCAATTTCCTAGTGCCCCTTTCATCATCAAAATTTCATCACAACCCAGTATTCTTCAACTAAACTAATTTTGTAAAGTAAACATACAGAAAATAACCCACCTCTGATTCAACACCATAGTTTGCTTGCTTATGCAGGTAATGCATTGCAAAATTTATCCCATTGCCTTGTGCTATGGTATAAATATGAAAATATGGTATTTAAACATTGAATGCTGATGTGCGGGGTATGAGTTTAACATCTTGCATATTTAAAAGTGTATTTGAAACATTTGGTGAATCTCAGGTACAGTGATAGAATTATGCATTTTATTTCTTTTCTAATTTAGCGTACCATTCCATTGCAACCACTGTCAGTAGTTTTCACTTTTTTCACTAAATTAAACTAAAATTTAGAGTTAAAATTCCTCCTATACCAATGAAAAAACATAGTTCACAATAGTGAGACTTTAAAAGCTGCTCAGGTAGTCTCTTGTTTCCTCCTTGGCTATGCAGTGGGACCCTATTAAAGAGGAGCTCTACAGAAATCTGCCTCATGTCCAGTGTGACTACAAAGGCATGTAGCTAGGCAACAGACAACCTGTCTGAAGCAAGTACTGAAAGAGACTGATTTCTTTAAAACTCTGGTTCAAGTATTTTCAGTCTCAGTATATACAGATATTCTTAAAAATTCGTGCTAATTGTTAGTTTAGACTGTTTTCAATACACATAGCTCCAATGGGCCCTATGGCATGATTTTATACATGTAATACATATGTATGTGAGCAAATACAGAAAAATTACTTCTCTAGTTAGAATTTTCTCTTCAGTTACCAAAGCTGAGCTACCTCTGTAGCCCATGAAATTATCCAATCAACAGGTTGTGACAATACTAAGGAAAACTGGAGAGTAGAAATTTAGAATATTTGAAGAGTGACAATTTTGATACAGTTGTGAGAATCTCTTGAGGTGATAAATTAATGTGAATATTGATATGATAGGATATTAAATTTTTCAGCTTTTTATTTAATATACGAATTTCTACTTAGATTTTTTCCTTACGAGAAGCATCATTGAAATAAGGGGTCCCAAAAATTGTCTGAATATTGGTGCATCACAATCTACTAGAAGATATACATAGGCTGTGGGCACATTCAAACAGCTCATAGAAACTTCTGAATTTGGGAGTCAAAGTATAATTATGAGCATATAGTGCATACAGATTTATTTTATATGGGTGTTTAGCTTGTGAATATACACCTTCTCACAGCAAAAGTCAAGACAAAAATTGGGCATAGAAGT
The DNA here is from genome assembly GCA_039877255.1 of Loriculus beryllinus. Lineage (NCBI taxonomy): Eukaryota > Metazoa > Chordata > Aves > Psittaciformes > Psittacidae > Loriculus > Loriculus beryllinus. The sequence continues at coordinate 19,487 of JBCJKH010024736.1, read as the reverse complement.
TTAGCAGTTTGAAGGGAAGTGAGAAGAAATAGGTAAGCAGTGGCTACCTACAAAATTCCTGTCAATTTGTACTTTTAACCTACCTGCCTCATTTGTAAAAACTTGTGATTCTGAAAAGAAATAATGAAAGTGATGAGTGGAAGTTAGCAAGGAAAATCTTACAGTTGTTATTGCTAGCATTTATTAAAAGGTAAGAAAACCTGTGTAAAAAAATCCATAGTAACTAATATGAAGGATTGAACAGGAGAAATCTTGATATAGTTGGTCATCACAATAGATAAGATTCCTTTCAGATCTACAGATCTTGGAAAATTTGCAGGGAAGTGAAATTACTGTGGATAGACTGGTCCTGCTGCTGATAATCTCTCTACAGTGTCTTTTTGGCATAAAAATATGCTAAAAGGGCATGTTCTACGTATGGCATCAGTTTGACAGCTGAAATAATTAAAATAGGTTTTCAGAGTTGCGGGTTCATTTGTTTGTTGTTTTATTTTCATGTAAGTTCTAATACTGACCCACTTCCCACAGGTGTTAACTGCTGAGTTAGCTTTGTTAACTTCCATAAAGCTACTTCGGTGAAAATGTAGGCTCTAAAATGCATAATTCAGACAAAACATCTCTGCAGTATACTTTGGAAGGGCATCAAGGGCCTCTGTGTGGATGAGTAATACAAAGACTAGACCTGGATTTTTCTCAAAATGCTATGATAATATATGTACTTATTTATTTATTTATTTATTTGTGAGCATGGGGTAAAATAGTGAGAAACTTATTAAAAACCGAAAAAATAGAATAAATGATAATGGGTTAAAAGACTACTCTCTCTTCCCCTATTAAACTGGAATATCTGCATTAGGAAGGAAAAATATCAGTCTGGACCTTCTACTTAGTATATCTCAGAAAAAGTCTGTGATATGGTGTGCTTTTGTGAGATTAAAGTATGAAAAAGTGTGAATTTTGCCTAATGAGAATGATTATAACAGCTCATGAAAAAGCCCAGATATCGCATGATATAACATCATGTTACGTATCTCATGTTTTGAACATTTAAAGTTCTATTTTATGGATTCTATCAGCAGGGGATCTAATGTTAAGCAATATGTTTTAATGGAGTTGCTGTTGTTCTTCTCTCATGGGGAGATTATAAAAATTATAATTAGTGTAATGCTGCCTCTATTACACAAAATGACAAAAACGCCATTTACTTCAATGAGAACAATATTAAGTATGCTGTCGTAATTAACCTTCTCCATCCCTCTTTTAAACTTGCTCCTCTCAAATAACCATGGAACGCTTTACAGTTGGTAGCAGAGATTAGGGACAGATTAAACAAAATAAAAGAGGCAGATGTAGCTGATACCAGTTAACAGAACAACTCTGACACACGATCCTCAGGAAGAGAGGTTAGAAAATAGGCTGAAATGAACTGAACATGAAGGGGGAATATCTTGTTTTTCACTGGCTTTGCAGCATCTCTTTGGAATTGTGCTGATAAATTGTACACGAAGATTCTTTGTGTGTCTCGCTAGAGTCAGCAAACCATTTTTATGAGAAATGGATGAGGAGGAATGCTGCTGAATGAAAAAGAAAAAACAGAATAAAAAGAAGTGAGACATCATTACTGATCATTAGAGAAACGTTACTGACCCCGCTGCCAAAGTTAACATGCTATTCAGAAACCTTTATTTTGAAGAGGGTAAAAGCAAAGTTGAAACTTGCTTTCTCTGTAAATGTTTAGGGAGAAAGAGTTTGCAAATGTAAAAAACTTAAGAATTTTAATGTCAGTTTTATCTCCAGTTGTAAATCCAGGAGATAAGTTTTCTTGAAATTCACAAAATTAACTGCCTCCTGTGGAAACTAGATTAAATACAAGGTGTATTTAGTTACCATGAACACTCTGATCTGGTCTTCACCTCACTCAGAGGAATACTTTTTCTCCCATGTACTCCCTTTTTCTTTATTTGGATCTCTCTTACAATTTGATCCATAGCTTTAAATGCCCAAAGTATGGTAGGATCAACAGGATATTGAAAGTACAATATCCTTCAAGGATGGAATAGCTAAAAGCATTAAGGAAATGTGTACATGTAAATCCATGTGCACTTTCTCTTTTGACAAAACCTAATTTAAATGAAACAAAAACTGAAGAGTAACCAAAGCAGTGATGTCTTAAACTTAGTCACTAGAGAAAGTATGACATCAAATCACATACTGACAACAGAACCAAGCATGGCTTTCCCTGAGGGTAAGAACACTCATCTGCAAGGGGAGAGTCTCAACACCAATGAATATTTATGTGTTTTGCAGGTTTATTGTTGAATATAGAACATGAACATTCATTAGTGCAGGAATTGCAACCTCACCTTCTCTCATCCTAGGTAAGTGTTCAAATCATTAGACACTAAGGTCATATCCAGTCCTCAGTATAGGCTATGAATATTTTACTATACCATGGCAAAGTGAAACAATTTCAGCAACAGGAAAAAAGGGGTCTTCTCTGCTTTGAAACAAAAATCCTTAAATTCACACATTTATTGTATTTTTCAGGGTTTTTTTTCAAAACATTTGGATTCATGTTTATGCTCATAATTTGATTACTGTAAAATATATGTGTTTAAATTACACATAGCTTTTATATTTTGTTTAGCTATCAATGTCATTATTAATTAAATATAAAGATGTATCAATAATATAGATCAACTCTTTTTATATATACATATAAAGCTTGACTACATTATACGTATGTACTGTATATAGTCTTGGCAGCATGGCTACATTATAACTGAATACATTAAAAAATAAATTACTTTCCTCAGCAGCTGCATTCTTTCTGAACAAACGCTACAGGTACAAATGCACCTGGTTATGGGACCAGTGTAATTGAACACTGATTGAATCAACATCCTTCTTGCCTTTATTCAGAATCTTATATTCATGAAAATCAGCTGTGACTTTCTGCAGATCACCACTAGTTTGCATTAAGTTTGGCTGACTTATTCCTCTGAAATATAAATACTGAATTTCTACATATCAAGGTGAGAATTTCAGGTTCTTCATGTTCTGTATTCCAGATTTTGGGGGATTTGACAAGTATTCCAATTTTAGTATATTTACAAAAAAAAAATAACCATACAAAATATTTCTTCTATTTCAGTAACTATGAATTAAATTATGGAGGTATAGACTAGATTTCTTTCATAAGTTTGTCTCTTCCTTTTACAAACAGTTTAGGAATCCCTATTTGTTATTGCTTCTTTTAACAATCAAATGTCCAAATAGCTTTGAAACATATTAATGATACTTATGAAAAAGTTACCACAAGCAAAACATATGATATACATGCATGATTCCATTCATGTATGTTTGTATTAATGCCTATATTTAGAGATTAAAGTATGATAAAATTAGTGAATAGTGTTTTCAGTGTCCCATCTGCATATATAAAATTTCATATTAATGCTGTTTCTGAGTCACAGCTTGATAAAAATTATGTAGTGATGAAACATTTCAGATACAATAATAATTTGAGAAATTATGGTTCCTTTTCTAGTCCTAAAGCGGTCTAGGTAATTTAAAATGCAAGATGTAAATGCACCTCATCTTTTGCTTCTACCTGAAATACAATGGAAAGTTTTTGTTTTGTTATTTCTAACCTAGTGAAGAGCAAAGAGGACTGGGAATTTTGTGACTGTTTCATTAAATTAATCTCCATTCTGTTTTGTAATCCAAATGTTTGCTTTCCAGATCTGGCTCTTAATATCATTTATACCAAAATTGATGAGTGCTGTCCAATTACCTATTCTTCCACTTCAATAATAATTGAGTTCTGCTTAAGGACTCTTATGCATTGTTTGAATTAGCCTGATGGAGCTCTGCAAAATTTCTCAAGGGCAGTAACAAGGTATTGTGCTTGTGAGACTGCTACACAGATACAAAAAGTATTATGAACCATATTTTATCCAAGTGCCATAGACAGCTGGATTCTTCTTACACCTATTTTATGCTGGTGGAGTTGCTTGTCATGTAGTTTATTGTACATCAAAACAGAATCAGGACCTTTGTGCTTCAGAGACCAGACTCCTCTGAGATTTATGAGTGAAATAAAATCCCTCCACTGAAACTCTAGAGAAAGGTGAGGTAAAGAAGAACACGTTATGGTCTTTCATGACACTATGTGTTGCTCACATTTATTGTTTTCTCTTCCATAATCTCCAATTTTCTTCTTGACTCTCAATAGCCGCACTGAAAGTTGCAGGATTAAACTGTGTACCAGAAACTATTGTCTCCGAAAGGGTTAATCATGCAGTAAATAGCAAGGGTTATTAAGGGTTATTAATATGTAATGAAATGTTTCAAATGCCATTTCTCATTGAAGTTGGACATGAGTTTGCTTGTAGCACTAAAATCATAATGCTAAAGCTGTTTGGTTTTCCACTTGTCTTTTGACTCCAGACATGATGTCCAACTGCATATGTGCTGTCAGTCAGTCTTATACAGAAATTGTCAGCTTTCCTCCACAGTGGGATCAGTGACCTTTCAGTGCATGAGGAGGGCTGACACGACAACACATCTTCTATAATTTCTCACAACATATACTTTTTGCTGCTACAGATGTATTGACCTTCCAATCACACAGACTCACATGAGACTGCTGGCAGCGTATAGCCTGCTCACTACTTTTGTTTCCTATTGTCCTTTCCTAAAAATTTTTCCTTCTTCAATTTCACATATATATGTACATGATCATCCAATTGTTTCATAGCTGGGTGTGCATTTATTTCTTACAAGTATATATGATCAGAATATATATTAATTAATAATATTAATTTAACTTATTCTGAGAATAATTTTTGCTCATTGATTGCACAATTCTTACTTGCTGTAGTTTGCAATAGATTTTTTGGCAGTATGAAATGGCTTAGGTTCAAATTCTCAAACATAGATATACAGCTCCTATCTGGATTCATAAACCATCCTGATTTGAAAATAGTTAGGCTGGATTATTTTAATCTGAAAAACTGGATGCCATGTATGGAATGGTTTCAAGAGGCTCCACACAGGTAACGTTTCTTTGTGAAGATTATATTTAGACTTCTCAGTGGCTTAGGCTAAACTGGCTTTATGGACCTAATGATCAAGATGAAATGCTTGGAGAAGGATGGAGAAATCATTTTGCTGTGTTGACAAGATGAGTTTCCCATGCAGCATTTTTCAAGGTATTGTCCAAAAATATCTGCAATGCACCTGGTCTCATTGTCCTTGCCCCTGCTCTTTGCCATACTGATCAAGATAGAGCCAGGTGTTACTGAGCCCAGTTTTATTCCCTCTGTTGTCCCTGACCTGCTGGAAAGGAAAGCGCTGGGGTTCTATGCTGTAGCCACTGCTCAATTGGGCACTTGGCATTAGTCAGCATCATACTCATAGGGTCTTAAGATTTCTATTTTTGCCACCCTACCCAGTCTGGGCATAGGGGTCTCAGCAGCTGCCCACACAACTTATGTTGAAAACTGGAGCAGATGCTGCTGTGATCGGTTTTGAGAAGTGGTTCTTCAGCTCAGGGTAGACTCAAAGGCTAGGTGCAGGGAAGCAAATCTTCACACAAAGCTCTCTGCTGTAATTTCTTCCATTTATCAGTGTCCCACAAAGTTGAACAGAAAAAAAATGTCTTCTGTAGCATACAATAGGATGATTAAAAAGGAAAACTTCAGAAAGACTCTTCTTCACTTTGAAACTGTACTCGTTTTCAGAGTTTCTATTTTGCTCCTTGTTAAAATCTGGAGAGTCTTACCAAAAGATGTCTTTCCGAGGAGTGGAATAAGAGAAGACCAATTTTCTGGGGACAGCTATTTGGCAAAGACATGACTAATTTATTCTGCTGCAGCTATTTGCATTATCCCTTCTCATGTTTGTTGGTTTCTTTAACCACACACCCATATCTCAGCTATGAAAAGCATGCAAAAAATGAATTAGTTTTGTCGATGTGGTGAAAAAGTGATTAGTCAACTTGTTCTGATATAGTTCTAATATTTTATGCTATATGATTATTAATCATTATCCATACATGTGGCTCTTTGCATACTCATCACGCATTTGTCACTCCTATTAGTGGACTTTCAGATTGCCACTTCTCTAGTCGAATATTAAGCCCGTTTGCCCAACATGGGCATGCAGGTATGTGCATCACTGGTTCTGATTCTTAGTCAGGAGAGAGTGTTTTTAACAGGAGTGGACCAAATTCTTGTAAAACATATTCCTGTAATACTGGGAATAACACTTATTCCCCTGACTGACTATTGATTTGTCATTCATACCCTGCCATTTATCAAATATTTCAGACACTTTTTGTCAAGATGTCTTATAACACACAGTACATCTAAAGAAATAGAATTTGAAGCAACACTTAAAACCCACCAACACTGTCTTTTGGCTGAGGTTAATTTTCTTCACAGTAGGTGGTATGGTGCTATGTTCTGTATTTGTGCTGAAGACAGCGTTGACAACAAAGGGATATTTTCGTTATTGCTGAGCAGTGCTTACACAGCACTAAGATCTTTT
>JBCJKH010024736.1:956-12912 GCA_039877255.1 Loriculus beryllinus | reverse complement strand
GTAATGGAAAATGCTTCTAATCCTGATACAGATAAAGAACAAATAAGAATGAACTCCTGTTTGCATTACTTAAAACTATTCCAGCATGGTATCATGCTCAGCATAGAAAGCTGGGGGAAGAAGAAGAAAGGGGGGACATTCAGGGTTATGTCACTGCTATGTGTGATGGAGGAGCCTGTAGATGGAAGGCAGTGGGTGAATTCTCTGGTTACCTTTGCTTGTGCACACACATTTTGTTTTACATATTAAACTCAACCCATGAGTTTTCTCACTTTTCTGATTCTCTCCTCTATTAGCCAGGGAGGACAGTGAGCAAGCTACTGGTTAGGATTGAGCTTCCTACTGAGATTAAACTATGACAGCCATAAAGATGTCGCAAAACTTCAACTGGATAATTCCGGTGCCTATTTTTTGTGTGCTTGAGGAATATATTTGTCATCTGCCGTCTTTGTAGCCACTCATATTTTTGCCAAGTTTTGCTGAAGCCAGCAAAGTTTCTGGATGCTATTGTTTTCAACCAATCTGCAGCATTTAGATGAACAGGAAATGCACAAACGTGTGCTGGAGAATCTGTCATATGTGAGATATGAGCTATCTTCTTTTTTCTGGTGTGTAAATATCCCTTATTAAATATTGCACTTTATCAGGATAAATTTTGTTTGCTTATGTTTTAGGGCAAATGAGGGAGGGAAACATCTTTTCTGCATTTTCTCAGCCATCAGTTTTTCTTCAAAAGCTTTATCCTTATTAGAAATAAAGCTTCTTTATTCTCCACTGCTCTGTAGAGGTTTCTTAACATAAGAGACAGACCTATTTTCAATTTATTGTTGTTCTTGTTCTATGTGCTATTGATTTTTCTCTTATTTTAAACTTTTTTATCTTAAATGCAAAGTCTTTTTTCAGCTTCAAGGGAGCAATTCAGACAAACATTTTGCTGGTGAATAATTCAAAGCATAGCATAAGGATTTTTTTGCTGAATTTGTCCTTAGCATATTTTAAAAATTCTCTATTATTTCTTCTACAATCTTCTTACTGCTATTTCAGAACTTGTTTTGCTTCCTTTCAGGAGTACCTATTTGACTAATCACAGTTTCTTTCTATTCATATATATTATCTTTAGGAAGGCCCTGATTCATGAGTTCTCATAAATGAGTACCAAACTTAAACTAAACTGCTATACAATATGATTGCAGAAACCAGATGTTTACAAATCAAGGCTAAAATATACAGTTTCTGGTTTAGAAGATGCCTATGGTCATTCCATTTTTACCATCTTCTATCTAGCTATGACTATGGATATGAAATTTTGTCGCTTTTACTTTCCTCAGTGGTTTTCCATACTCTCTTTTTTAAATTTAAAGCATTTCTAATTCTTTTCTTGGATGTATTTGTTAATATTTTTATTTTATTAGGATAATTATAGACCTGTGATTCATTTAGTTCTGGCATGTTAATAGAATGAACTATCACATTAAAGAGAGAATATATATTATTGGGCTGTGTTTAATGTAGGTATCCTCCTACTAGAAACAATCCTCATGAGTTTTGATAGGCAATTATAGGGTGGTCCACTTCATAAGTATTCAGATTTTTTTTTTGTAACTGTATAACAAAAAATGACATTGCTTACAATAAATATGCAAAATATTCATAAATATACACGGTGTTTCATATAATCCATAATATATACATGTATGTGTATGCAACACCTGAATTAAATCAGGTAACACTGATAGCAAGCTTCGGATGGCTTGATTGTTTAGTTTCAATAGATTTCTTCATAAATGTAATATAAAAAATTCTAAATTTAAAAGTTGGCCGTAAAAACCTCTCATTTCAGTTAAAATTGGGACAGAGGCTTTGAAATACTTTTTTGCCATGGTAGGGTTTCAGCACTGCTTTCATCGCAGACTTCAGAGAGGCCAATCCCACATAATTGTCCAAGGCTCTGTAGAAGTAGAAATGAATCCACTGACCCAGCAGTCAGGGTCTTTTAAAATAGATCCCAGATCTCCAGAGGAATAAATGTCAATATTTAATAGCCCTTCATCCTACACTAATACATTTCCTGTAACAAAAAAGTGGCGGAGGATCTAATTTGTTTGTGGGTCAAATTCAGACAGCAAACTAACACGCATTTCTCATTAAGCATATGCCCACCAGCTTTCATGATTGGGACATTACGACAATTTCATTTTGGTAGGTTTGTTTTGTATAAAAAAGTTTTGAATACCTTTTTCCAGTTACAAGCTTTTTGTCCTCCAACTCTGTGAATGATTTCCAAAAGCATTTACTTTCTACAGTAATAGTGAAATCAACAAAGGAATCCAAAAGTAAAAAAAGTGGTTTTGAACTTTTCTTATAAGCTCCACAATGAAAGTGACACTATTTACAAGTTTAAATTATTATCCAGTGACTTAAAATAAACAAGGCTTTACTGTGACCTGCTCATAGCTTGAAAAGAATAAACCCTTTCAGAGAGAGTTGTGCTTCGTTTTACAAATCCCTGTTACTACAGAGATTAAACATTGGTTGCACACAGGTTTACAATAGAAACGAATTGTACAGAGCAAAATATTTTCTAAAAGACAAAGGAACAAAGAAATCTTTCTTTATAAGCCTTAAATGCTAAATACATTATTTTAATGGTGTCTTTTAGAATCTTTGCATTTGGTTTGAGACTCGGGCAAGTTACGGGCCAATAGCCATTTCTAAATAACTGTGTTAAAAAACTAACTCATAAAGTGCAAAATGGCTCTGGGGCCACAAAATGTTAATGACAGGGCAATAGAAATTCAAGGACAGTTTCAGTGCTAACATTTTATTTCCTCCATTTCTGGCAAATGCCTTAAAAGACCTCTCCATCCAGTATTGCTACTGCCACGTGCTAAATACCTCACAGCTTTTGCAAGTTTTAACATAAGAGTTAATATTTTAAATTGTTCCAGTTTAATTTCTTGAGTTAGACTGGGAAGACATCCACCACTAATGATATCTTAATAGTATCTCTCTTTCATCTTCCTTTTTTATTGGGTAGGGAATGGGACCATTCCCTATGTCAGAAATATGACATAAGGCATTGAGGTTTGGGGATAAAGAGTTGTAACAGAAAGCCTCTTTCTACCCTTTGTCTAATGTAAGTAGTGCTTGCTGGATTTTTATTTTAGCCATTCTTTTCCTTCCAGTCTGTTGTATGGTTGTTATAGGCTCTTTATTAGTCTTTTGTGCTGATGACTGTCATGCTCTGGCATCAGGAGGCACCTTTTTTTTCCAAACTGGGAGAAGAACTTTTGGCATCATTAGGGGATTGGAGTTTGTTTAAAGGGTAGGGAACTGAGAAAAGCATTGGAGAAGTACTTGCTTTATCGCAAATAATAACTGATGTGCTGTGAGATAAAGACCAAAGAGATAAAGGAAACAATGGGAGTTTATTAGTAAATATGAAATCTGAAGAAGGAAGGGGGAGCCCATGATTCTGCAGGTAAAGAACATTTTAAAGTGAACAAAATCCTCTGTATGGGATTATAAGGAACTATACGATGGTTTATTATTTGGGGAGCACACATAAATGCATGTATGAGAGCTTCAGACATGAAGGATAAAAGGACATAATACCTTTCCTTACTCTTCATCTGTCATTATGGGCTGCCATTACATCCATTTACCTGTGTTTCACAAAGATGAATAAGATAACAGAACAGAAGCTACAGTCTTTCTGGTAAAGAACAAGATATATAAAACTTCGCATTAGAAACAGCCAAAGGAAGAATTTATGTTCTTAGTTGTGGTGACTTGGATCTGTAATAACTATGGTGACAAAGTGCTACATCCAAAGGTACTAATCTGACCTGTTAATAGGATTATTATTATGGTCCTTCATAAACTGGTTTTTGCCCATTCTTACATTTTTCACTCTTTTCTTTTTGCCATATCTGCAGTACTCCTGTATCCATTTCTTAATCCTCTGCTACAGAATTCTAATTTTTTCTTAAAATTCCTTATTTCTTATTGAGAGTTCACTTGAAATTTGATGTTCACAATGAGATTGGAAACATTAAAATATGTTAGTGTACTGTAATTGGTCAATATCTATCTCTAAATAAATATACAGTAGTGATTCCATTTATTCCTTTTTAGATAAGATTTCCTCTGTAACGTAGGTGAAGACAGTCTACTTAATAGGTGGGAAACTGGACCAATTTTGACAGATAAGTAAATGACCGAGCCAGTGCAATATACTTTCAGGTCTGCTGTAGCAAGAGACAACCTCAGAGACAACACATCAAAAGACTGTTTTATTGGGGTTTAGATGCTACGAGGCATTTAAAAACTAGTAGAAAAAGAAGCCTACCAGCAGTCTAGTACTATGACTCTTGATGCTTCTTTTCCAGTTTGTGTCTATGATGAAGTACTAGCAGAGTGTCTTTGTTTCCCCAATACAGACATTGAGCTATTTTCAGTCTTGACTTCCAGCTTCCAAGTGCATGCAAAGCAGTTGGGTGGGCAGACAGGGAAAAGAAAAAGCACTTCTACCAACAGTAAATCCCCTCTTAGCTGGTGGCTCACTTGTAGAAATGTTTTGTTCATCTTTGAAGTGAGATTATGAAAAGGTGACAGTGAGTGAGCTGGAGTCACATGCTCTGCAAAATGTTGTCTATGAACATTTGTAAAGACCCAATTTTACATTCTCTCTGAAATTATTAGATCTTTAATGTATCCTTCTGTTGCTCCAGACCCAGAATAGGTTTATTATTAGAGGTTAAAAGAGCTTGCAAGCAGATAAGATTTGCAATATGCCATTTGAACAGATTCCTCAGCCATTCAGTATCAACAGGCTGAAGCACTGATGCTGCTACTTGTTTTCTGAGCTATAACTTATTATTTCTACCCTGTGTCTCTTTGTACCTTCTCCTGCAGTAGATTTTAACACAATAGCTTCATGTGAAACAAAATTACTATGGAAATGAAAAAGGAAGCACCAGAGTTGAAACAAAATGGAACAGAAAATTTTTATTCCACTATAGGTTATATGTATTTGAACTTGTGTAATGTACTTAAAGAGGGATTCATAGAAGCTCATTGCTTCCCTTGATACTGTAAAACACACATCTTCGACTTAGAAATACTCAGAAACTGAACAATGAGAACCACCAACTACTTTGAATGGACTGCAAATAACTATCTAAATGATTCTCCAAATCCAGCTGATATTAAAAGTATCACATTTGTTAGCAAGAGACACCTGCTTATGTAACATCTACATGGGTTTGAGAAGTTCCTTTGTATTTCTTAGTCTCTCAGACTGCTAGGTAAAAACAGCCAAGAAACAAGCAGAACACAGCAAATAGAAGCATGCAAGCCATGCAGTGTAGAATAATGAAAGCAATTTAGATACATCTGGGATAATGCCACATGAACTGCATTAGTGAAACATTTTCTCTCATAACATCATCTGTCAATGGTCTTGTGTAACTGACAGAATAAAAAATCTTGTCAATTTGATTTTTGCATACCCGTGTTTTCTTTAACTGTGGCTTTTCTTGTGAATTTATGCATTACACCACAACCTGCACTCTTATTGCTTCATTATGAAAATTCAGACCATCCACATGTTTCATCTGTACCCTTTCAACATGCATATTCAGAGACCCATTCTATACATGCCTTTACAACCTGTATTGAGACATAGAATTAGTGTTCCTCTGGTGGGAGAAAACATGAGCTTTGCAGGTGTAAATATATAAGCATATCTGACTACTTCAAGCAGAAAAAAAATGGATTCCAGGTTATAGCTTTGCCTTTCTTGTTCACTAGTAGGCTGGAAAGCCAGGAAAACCATGTTATGTCCCTTGTGTAGTGCCAACTATACTCTACAGCAGTGGCTGAAAACAGCTAACATAAATCTGCTCAGAAGCAGGAAGTCAAGATCTCTGTACAATCCAGACATGAGGCAAAGAACTGCCTCTGCAGCAAAGAGAAGCAAAGGAATACTGCGAGAAGAGTTAAGCTGGGAACAGGCTGAGGAATGCTACCTCTTCACAGACTATGAAGATCTGCCCTCAGGGTTTTTAAACACTTTGAAGTGGCAGAAATTGGTCAAGGCCAGCTCCTGACATTCCCCCATACTCTTCATCTAGTGGCTCTGGAGAATCCTTGCAGAGAAATAGCAGGCTGGTAAATTCTGAAAAGCTCTTCTGCACCTTTCAATGATGCTTCACTGTAAAGGCAGTACTGGCAATTCCAGTTCATCAGATAGATAGTTATTGCTTACAGATCATTCTTGTCATCATACATCTTCTTTAGGACACATGTCCTTATTGCTACAAATAAACAAATAAAGCCATGCAACTGGCAAAAATCTGCAGAAATATTAGTCAGAATTAGGATGTCATGCCAGTTAGTTCTTCCAAGAACATGTTTGCAACGCAACCAGTGTGAGGCATGCCCTGAAAAAGAGCATAAAATGCTATGCATCAAAAAAATGCCATTGGGAAAGATCTGCAGCTGTGAGCAGTAATTGGTAAAGTGCTATCATCAAACCCCACATGGTCACATATGCAGAGGAAGACTCGTAGCTCATCGAGTGTAAAATGAAAGCAGTGATACAGGCAGACATGAACTCAAGTATTGGTCACTATGCTGAAGCTGCTAGCCAAAGATAGATCTGTTCAGCAGTCTCCAAAATGTTTGCAACACTGAAAATAAAAGGAGAAAACTGGAAAAAAGAAAATCAGTTGTACTAGTTAGTGGGAAAAGCTGATTCAGATATATTCCACAGAAATGAGGTGCAGATGCTGGAAAGATGGATCATTATCAGTGACTAATACCATGGTGTCAGTGCTCTCACAAGCATGAAAATGATATACATCATCGCTAATCCCAATGGATTTATTGTGTCACATGGTCAGTCTACATTCCTCCATCTCCATCAGGCCAAGGCTGTGGACTCTAACCAATAAAACTAATGTCCTTCAGTCACAGTGAATGGATGAATGAGGAACAGAGATCAGTAACATGTATAATGGTGGATTCGTAGGCTAAGATACATGAAATATGTGCTGGTATAAAATATTAACCTAATTATGAAGAGTGGTTCTGCACAGCCAACACCAGATGCTTTGATTCTGGCTACTGATCTGCTTAAAACACAAGGCTATGTCACATATAAGCGTTATCCTGCACGCTGGCAAAGTGCCCAGAGACAGCAAACCTGTGGTAGAATGGTGGGAGTGTGAGTTTCTCCCTCTCTTTTCTAGCTTTAAATAGTACTCACAGATATTTCCCTCACTCTTAATTCATTCTCCTACATGTTGAGTAAAAACTAGGTCTGCATCTCTAAACAAAAAGTTACTTAGATTTGGGGAAGAAGGAAAAAGATCACATACCAACTGGTCTCTGGCATTTCAGACATCATTCTGCCTCTCAGCAAAGAGGGAGGTAAGATTTGGCAGATATATGGAGATCCCTAACTGACTACAGGAAGGGCCCATTTTAACATTGTAGCTCCTTTGCTGAGTCAAGGAATTAAGATTAACTAAAAGTCTTGAAAATCTCTCATTCAGTACAGTTTTCTAGTTTGCACGTTCTCTTGGACAGAGAGCAACTACTCGGGAATTTTTGTATTTAGGGTTAAATCATGTTTTGGAAACATCTTACCACATAGAAAGAACAGAGAATCCATTTAGTCAAAAGTGCTTGTTTCGTCATGGCTATTCCTTGATGATGGATCACACTGTATATTCAAGGCTGTCTGGTCAAATCCAGTAAAATTTGCATGGTTTTGTAGGCAAAAGCTAGAATGTCCTTTCTAGTATCACCTAAATTAATTAGAGGCTCAGCTGTAGTGATTAAGATTCCTGAAGTGATTTATTTCTTTCCACCTCTTGCTCTGAGACTACACTCTGCAGGAAAGGTCCACCTCTCCAAACAAAGCAACAGTTTTAGCATTGTGGACTCAAGTGAAAGCAACAGTGACAGTGATTGCAATACTGGATCATATTCCACAAAGGCTCATGCTTTGCTTAGATCTAGCTTCTAACATGATTAAAAATGATTAAAAACATTACACTGGCACTTGAATGCATCATCCTTCTTTCTTCCCTGTCCACTTTCCTCTTGGATACTTTCACCAGCTTCAAATCTTAGTTTTCTTGTCTCCTGCAGTATATACAGAGAGAATTAAGACAGAAGCCTGGATTTTTGTCAATGGTATTATATCGGATGAACTGGTGTATTTTAGTGTATTTAGTGTTAGGAAATGCCTTGGGTTCACCCTTTTGCAGGTGACCAGAGCAGAGATTACACATCTGTTTTGATGATCTACTTAAAAAGCAGCCGGGCTTTGCATTTGGTTGAATGTCAACCTTTCTGTCTTACCTTGATACTTCAGTCAACCAAAAGAAGAAAAGGAATTAGAGAGATTTGACCTACATCTCTGAAAAGTAACTGAACTTAAACCCAAGAACCTTCTGATTCTGGCTTGGAGCATTCTTTTCCACTAGCTCTTTGCAATCCAATTAAAACAAAACAAAACAAAGCAGAACCCCACCAAACTAACAGACTAAACTTGAGGACTCTACAGTTTGTTTGAATTAAGCTTGTTGTCTGATTAGAAGCTCTAACTAAGCAATTGTAGGAATGCAGGGTGTGTTTAAGTAAGAAAGCTGTTTCTCTTGTTGATTAATTAAAGGAAAGTTTCCTGGTTCAACTATTCTGCATTTGTTTTCCTGTAATCTGCAAAAAGAGAAGATCACAGAAGGAATTTTCATATAAAGAACATGCCCGCTACTTTATATTTGCATTTTTATTTAACTACCATTTACTCTGCAGCATGCACCACATCAGGAGTTTTAATACGTATTTCCTGTATCTTTACAATAACATATTGGTAAAGTCTGTCAAGACCTGCACTGACTTTTCAAGAAGTGCAACTCCTCTGTTATCTTTGTAATTTTTCAGCACTTTGGATTGATTGTAAGGTGAGTAAAATCTCTGATATGTACTGCTAGTCTGTATCATCCCTATTCACATTTTATTCTCTTTACCTTCAGGTTTCTGATGATTCTGGCCACTTTGGTAGACAGCTCTTTGCTCTCTAAAGTTCTGTTAATAAAACTGTGTGATGACTTGAATGATTTTTCTTGATATTCCCCAAAGAACAAGTAAAACTTCCTTAAATTTGTTTCTCTTCCACATGCATTTTTTTTTCCTCTAAATGCTGTTTCTTAGTGCCAGCCATAATGTATACAAGGTGTAATCTCTTTAAAACTACTTTATTTTAGGCAATTTGTTTGGTGATTTGAATTGCCTAATACTTGTTACTTTTTTAAGGTCTAGGTTGCATTTTCTACTGGTAACACTGGAGATAGGAAGGGACTACAGGGTTTGTGAGAAGAACAAGAAATGAGTTCATGGGTGGCAAGGGTAAGGCTGCAAGCCAGCTGATTTGTTTTAGCCTGATTACTGATACCTAGGTATGATGATTCAGACAAAAGTCAATGATCACATCTAGCTTTTTTCTCATGATCCTATCGCAGCCAGTGCTCGAGGTGGAATTGTTCTCTGGATTAATCAGGGCAAGAAGGCCATTACTCATCCTGGGACCTATTATGTGCTGTTATTGGGGAATTTTGAATGAGGCAAGAGATTGCAGGAAGTAAAGGATGGTTTCACTATGAATGCAGCTGGATCTTGCCGTCGAAAATGGAGTTTATTCCTATGTGTGACATGGAATGCTATTTCACGCTATTAAATCACTTCAACCCAACTTTTCTCATTTGCTCTTTATGAATCAGAGCTAAAATCATAGCCAATAAAGCAATACTTTAAACATGAAAAGTTCTATTTAATGCTAGAAATGCTGAAAAACCAGTTTCTAGCCACCTCTCAGGCTTGAAATGCAAAATCAATTGATACTTTTGACCTTAAGCTCCCTGTGATCCAGTAGCCCCTCTTTAAAATGTACATAATACCAAACACATCCTCATCATTTTACTGGGGTGAAAGGTTTGGAAAATAAATTGGTATTGGGGAATCCATCACACAGTAGAAATCTGTGAATTACATTTCTGGTTTTAAAACTGTGTTTGAAGAGTGTGCTACTAATAATAACTGGAACAACACATAGAAAATAAAGATTAATAAAAAAATTGAAAAGATTTTCATAAATTATTTCCATCCAAGCTGAGCACTGAATGAGGAGTAAGGGGACTTGTTAGCTTTTAATGCTTGTGATCATACTGTTAAAGAGAGTATCATAATCATGAGAACTAAATTCAGATTACACAAATGTGATTTTTGATTAATTAACACTGTAAGATGATAATGCTTTTAACATTATTTTATGGGTATGTACATCAGCATTCACACCTGTGCATGCCTGTTGACAGGCTCAGTTACAAATTGTACTCAGCTATTGGCAAATACTTGTTTGGGACTCTGAGACACTGTTACATGGTTCATGGATACCTTGAGAATATCAGGCTTTAGCCTGACATTAGGATTTTGGGAGGCTTTCCTTCTATTAGTTTTTGGCTTTAATCACATAGTTGGCAGTTGAGTTTCATCTGTCGTTGACATGTAATTTACATCAATTCTGCAAAATTGTTGTCAAATGACCTTGTTAATATACTTAATCACATATAAAAGAAGGTATTTAAATGAGATCTAAATGTTTAAACAGCTTAAAATCTTAGATTTAATAACATTCAGAATGTTGACTGTGCTACTTGAGTCTTGTAACCTTTCTCAAATGGATCTTAAGTTAATTATCTCTAAAACCGGCCTTTTAAAACATTGCACCTTGTCTAGGGATTGATATTTAGCTTTTTTTCTATGTATCATATTTAGCTTTAAGATTTGGAAAGGGAGTCCTCTAAGGTTCAGATGACATTTATACAACTATGTTGAGACTTAGCATTGAAATATTTTGGTTGCTTAACCCTTCTTGTCAGCAGTTTTGTACTTTATGCAGACCTTGCTGGTGTGACAATGGCATTTATAGTAGAGTGCATTTATTTTAATAGAACAATTCTTGCCCTTCTAGTTATAACAGTTATGATTATTATCCCAAAACAAAGCAGTCTGATGCTGTAATCGAACTTTAGAACACAGTTTCACATACAGACATAACCCTTGCGAAAACTGATGCTGATGTGCCTTGAACTGCAGACATTTCATTATTTGTGCTTCACAATTTAAAAAAGGTAAGAAAATGAATAAATAAATAGATCTGTAAGTCAAAAAGAAGGGTTTTTTTCAGTGGATAAAGCTTGACAGCAGGGGCTTAGGGCTGACTATAAAAGTTAAGGATAAGTTGCTCTGTGATTCTGGCTGTTGAAGGCTACAGGAAAAATTCTCCATGATACGGATTAAAGAAGCTAGGGGTATTTTAAGCTAAAGCAATACTTCTGTCATGCTGTTGCTTATTGCTTCTTTCAGAACTGAAGTGTTTTTATTCTGGCTCCATCCTGACTTGCTGTTTCTTAAAGTCTTTTATTTATTTTTCTTTTTTGAGGGTGATGTTGGGGAAATAATGACAAACTCAATGGGCATCTGGTACCTGGATACTGGTCTTTCTATTCAAGCTAATATTTGATTGTAAGGCTAGAGTGCCGTGTGCTGTCGATACGTCACTGCCATTTAAGCAGTGATACATGTCCCTTCTCCATTGCTGTGCAGTAGTAGAAACATTTGATGGCTGTGTCATGCACTGGAACTAATCCAGCATAAAATAAAATAGAAAAAGTAAAATGAAAGTTGCCAATAAATTGGTGATGGACAGAGGGAGAACAAACTGTTTGTTCAGTGGAAGTGATGGTTTCTATTCATCAACTTCAACTTTTTAAGAGATCAGAAGAAATGGACTAATAAAATGCTTATACCAACATAGCTCTCGCTCCCCTCATTCTCTCTACAAGTCCATTTGATTCCATTTTGGCTTTCTCGGCTGAGCAGC
>JBCJKH010024731.1:0-17636 GCA_039877255.1 Loriculus beryllinus | reverse complement strand
CTAGTCTACACAAATGTGGAAGCTTTCCACCAACCATTAATTAAATAGAGTGGTGAGCCAAGCTTAAAAAAGCTGATTTCAGCTAAATCTGCACACCAATAGCTGCTCTGCCATTGCCCAGTACAACTAAAAGTATTAAGAAAATTAAAGAATGCATGGAGGGAACAGTAGAGGGCTATTCCTAGTCTGCCTCGATAGACAAATACAGTTATATGTTTTTTTACAATAAATCAGTGACAGAATGCTTCCATCAGCTTTAAATTACACTTACCTTCCCTATTAGCTCACATCAGCCTTAAGATAGCCTTTGCTTATGCAATGGTCAAGGATAAAATTTCCTGCAGTACAGGAAATTGTCACAGCCTGCTGCCTCCCGGGTCTCAGATGAACTCTTGACAAGGTATGGTCATTTCAGAGACAAAAATATCAGTTCAGTATTAATTAATGTGCATGAAAAGTCTTGGTGCAGTGAGTTCCGTCAGGTGAAACGAGCTTTCTTTGGCTCACAAGACAATGGCAGCCTACAATACAGTATGTGGTAAAGCCATCTTATGATGGATTAAATAAAAATGAAGATAATAAATATATACATTGCATTCTAATTTTCTTTTGAACAAAGGACAGATTGATTTGAGAATGCCTAAAATGCTTTTATCCCTGTTGCCCACGTGGCCTCCTTCATCCACATACTATTGTAATACATTCCATCAGGAGACAGGAGGAGGTACAGCCTTCTAAGAATTCACATTGATTTTCTTCCTCTTCCCCATTCTGTGTTAGTGAAGCCTTTCGTTCCCCCTGGGGATGACTGAAGACTGAGATACTTTAGCCTGAGGCATGGTGATGTTGCTTTGATATCTTCCTTAATTCTCAAATGAGCTCATGGACACACAAATACTTCTTCTACTCAAGACTTGGGTTGTCCTGCTTTTTTTAATACACTACCTCAGTACTTAGAAAGCTTTATGAGCATATTTTCAGAGAAGACAATCATTAATAAAAGGCCTTCTGGACTCTCCCTTGGAAAATAAGTCACTCAATAGCCAAGTAGACATTTTTGCCTGTCAGAGGGACAGGGACTTCATGGACTTATTTTCTCATGCCCAGGAGCTCACCCAAGAGCTGGGCTCCTGGCAGACACAGCTCTACCCTTCATATAGGCACCACGGTTTGAAGAGCCATATTGCTCTTATGAACTTGCCATGGACAGTAATGTTTTCTCCTGTAGATGCTGGAAGCAATGTGTATGGACTGCAAATTCAACATGAAAATAAGGAGGATCTCACATAAATTACAAGCAGCTGCACATGAGGTGCTCTTTGAAATTCTCCCATAATTGTAAACGCCCCCTTGAAAAGAACAAATAAGCACTGACATATTTCCTAATCTTGCTACAGTAGTTACACAGAGAAATGTTCTCTCCTAATGATGACACAAAAGCTGCTGCAAGCTTTTCTGCAACACCACTGCTTCTATCAGCTATTATTCAGTTATTCCATCCTAACAGCAGAAAATCATTTTTGTGCTTTTCATTCTTCCTCCCAGAGGGCGACAGATGTAATAACTTATTCCCTGTCTGGCACATAAAGGCTTGAAAAATTAATGCAGTGCTGCTGAGATTTCTACTTTTCTGCTTTACTGGGAATGCCAAAGCTTCAAATTTCAGTGAAAAAACCTTAAGTAATAAAAAGCTTATTTTAAGTTTGTTAATGTACTTGTCTGTTTCAACGCCTTTCTGAAGTTCCTACAAAATAAAAATTCCAGTGATCAATCTTCCCAAATTTATTTTGCTTCTAAGCAATTACTCAACAGTCTGAGACCTTTACAATTGTGATATACCAACTAAAATTTAAACACTATTATCAACTGTGTTATGCTAAAAATAATCAATAAAGAATACCAAATATCTGTAGATACGCTTATTTGCAATGTTTTATCAGGCTGCTCACATCATCACCCGCATCATAGTCAGCCACAAATTGCTCTGCACATGAGGCTTATGCTTTATACCCAGGGCCTATCCACTCCCTCAGAAACACTGTCCAGTTACATGAATTTTGTACAAGAGAGTAGTATTTCAATCCAATTTTCACCTGTATTTAATTGGTTTTGCTCAGACTTTCCCTTTGGAAGCAGCATGAAAAGCAAACATTGCACGTGAAGCTTGCCTGGGGTTTTGACAACCATACCACAAAGCTTGCAAGAGTAAAATCAGAGCCCATCTAGTTGAAAGATTTTAGCATGGGGGATCCAGAGAAATGCATTGTGTCATCCTCTAAAGCAGTCCAGGGGATGGGTTTATGCATGCAAATGCGCTTCCCTCTAAATCAGCACTATCTAATCTTTCATGTCATACACCTTCAACAGGAAAATCTACAAACTGGCTACTTTTGCAAAAAATAAACAGACCTCTATCAGGTGATTATAGTGAAAGAAAAGGCAAAGAATAGTAGAGTGTTAATTGAAGAAGACTGAGAATGAAATCAGAGCTGGAAACTACTTTTCCTCCAAAAAAAATGTAAGATTTTTTCATCCCTTTCCCAGATCTGCAGAGTAAAAGAGATGAAACAAACCCTCTATTTAGATTTTATCTATACAGAATTCAGTTCTTAGTGTTAAAATTCTAACCCAAAAGAACAGGATGGGAAGCTTAACATTAAATATACAGGTTCAAAATGTATTAGCAGTTACAGTGAAAGAAAGTCACAGACAATTTTCCTTTGCACTGTAGGGCATTTACTAGTGCTACTGCTCCCTGTATTCCAAGTCTGTAAGGATGGGAACCAGCATTAACCATGCATCATGCCAGGCTGTCGTTTCACTCCTATGTACAATCACTTAGCTCTCTTCTTCTTGGACAGAAATCCTCAAATAATTTCTCTATTGTTCTCCAGGCTGCTGGCTGGGCCCCAGAGAGTTCTGATTGTTAAAGAGCACAGACTTCATATTTCCAGTCTCAGGCAATACTTCTTTCTTTATTCCAGAGAGGGATCTCTGCTTCCTTAAAAAGCTGGCTTTGCTGATTCAGGCTTCCTCATCTCAGCAGATTTTAGTTCAGAGTTTGATCTATCAGCATCAAAGACATCCTTCTGTTTAAAGCATGCCTCAGCGATCAGACAATAAGCAGCAATGAAGTTTCAAAGTAGGCTAGTGTTTCCCCAGGAGACCAAAGGCAATTAATTACATATTTTTCTGCAACGAGCAAACCTAATGAAGCCTAATTTCCTACACATCTGAGACATTCATCTTCTACCCTGCCTGTAAACTGTTAACCCAGTTACCACTACAAACTGAGCTCTTCTGCCTCACACCTCCCATCTTACCTCTCAACCCTCACTTACCAGCTCCTGTATTGTGCTGTGACAAAAAAAATCTTACTGTTTAAACAATCTTCTTTGACAGACACTCACTTTCCTCTTGTTCCTGACCTCCACAGGGCCCTCGGCTGCTTCTGTGCACCTTTATTTGGTCCATCACTTGTCAGACAACACATGGTATGGCTACCCTAGAGCCATGTGGGTACTTAGGGGTCAGCACACTGCTGCCAGGCAGAATGAGCTGCGTTTGCACCTTCAGCTTTGCTTTAAGGTGTAACCTTCAGCTGCACATTAAAGCACATGCCAAAGTAGAAATTGTAATGAAAACCAGTGGTACTTCACAGCTATGAGGCCTCAGTTCAGGCAGAGTTGCCAAGTTTGGCTGAAACAGGCAAATAACTAAAAAAGTTATCGGGAAGCGTTGAAAAAGTGGGACAGAAGAATAAAGAAACAGAGTGAGTGCAAAAAATTTTCTTTGGAAACCAGACAACCAAAAGAACAAAGAAGCCTTTCAACTGACTGTGACCCTGACTCAGCCACATATGTAACAATCAGGGTCCAATACGAACTACTGCAGTTGTGCTGCTGACCATCTTCATCTTTTCGAATAAAGATGCGGCAACTCTAATTTTATTAATAATTAGATCACAGTGGCTAAGACCTATTTAAAAAGAAAAGAACAATGATAAGCTAGAAGATGAACAGAAGTTGATCAGACTAACAATAAAGAAATTCTAAATAATTCGCTTCCCCTCGGGAATGTGATTAAGCTGGATTATTCTCTATCAAATTATCTAGAAGTATGCTTAGGGGAAACCTCTGAGCATGGCTATCCAGCTGCTCAAAGGACTTGTCCTGTTTATTCCTTGGATGTAACTTTTGAAAATATCACTTAGTCCTATTGACAGGAATATGACTGGGCAATCACTTTCACTTAGAGTTGCTCACCAAGATGTTTATGTCAGATTCTGACCCAACCTACAAAACATGTTTGCTATTAGCTTGGATTTAGAACAAGCCATACAGATTAAAGTGTAAAATATCTATGGAACTGTTTAACGACATCTCTTATCTATGCCTACCTCTAGAAGATAACAGGATTCTACCTTGCCTTCAGTTATGTGCTATTCTTAGCAGTTTCAAGGAGGAACTTGAGCAGACCTTGCAAAACACTCTTTCAAAGAAAAGAGCTCTCATTTAACATGCAGCAACTCAAGGAAACTGAATAGTCTTTATGAGATGCTGCTTACCTGCTATTCAACAGCTTTCTCATAGGTCATGGTGTACTGTGATTGCTGCTGCTTGTAGCAATGTCTGCATGACTTGTTTGTAGTTTAAAAAACTATAGCTTAAAAAAAAGATTGAAGGGGAACAGCACCACTAAAATCATGGTAGCAGGGAATCTAGACTCCAGATTCATAGAAGTTCAACACTGCTTCTTTTTTATTATCCTGATGCAAACTGTCAGAAGGATACAAATCAGCTCTACTAATTCTATTTTGGAAAGGAATAGAATAAATGTGCTTATATTTTGTAATCATCCCAGACACAGCATTTATTAAACAGGACAAAAAGCTATCGTATTAATTTTTGTTTTATGTGATCAGGTAAAATTAAGTATATAGATGATGGCATTCTGATCAGCTCCTTCACACCTTTGCATTTAGCACTCTAAGTACAAGGAACTATGGAACTTCATCTTTTTCTGAGGGGACAAAATTTCTAGTATAATTCATTCACCATTAAGACCTTTCATTCACACCATCTTCCTTTAAGAGATCTCCTTGGAATATAGTTATTTAGTTTCTGTTATTTTAACTTGTTATTAAAAGGAAGATAATCATGCCTTAAACAAGTTGATCACAGGGTCCACAAATCAATATGTTTCTTGAAGATTAATGGAAATACCATCAAAGTCTGTTTTGTTTCAAATTGTGAACAAATTCTAAATGGAGGAGCATTAAATGGCTTCACTGGGAAGCAACAATAGCATAGGAAAAACACCTGGTTAAAGATTTGAAAGAAAAAAGAAGGCAATGGGAGATAAGTGAGAGACCATAAATAAAATCACTACTTAGTTTACCTTGGGCATGTCCTAAGTTGACCTCTATCTAATGCAAAATTGTGTTACATTCTAGTCATTGACTAGTAGCTTTTGTATTTTTAGAAAATAAATGGTTATGAAAAGAAGGAGATAATTTCATTTTCAAGACAGTTCCTGCAAAAGAATTTATTAAACATCTGCAAAGCCAAGGAGAAATATTTCACACCAACACTGATGGATAAGCTCTGACTGAGGATTTGCAAACTGTGTGTAAAACTATTTCAGACAGGTCTTAATCACTAGCTTAAAAATCAGCAGGCTCTCTGGATGTCACTGGTATCAAGGTGAATGTCACACGTATTGCAAAAGATTTTTTTTAAGTGACAATGCTTGAAATGCATTTGAGAGATTTTGTAAGATATAATAAAGGTGCAGAAAGTATATAAGTGACAGAGTGCTAATGCTGCACTCATTGCAGAGGTATCCTTTCACAAAACATTTATTGAATCTCTGGAAAATTTGCAAAACATTTTTTAACTGGGGGGAGGGTAATAAAAATACTTTCAGAGCAAACCCTCTCCGAATTTGAAAAAAAACCCCAAGTCTCCAAATGGAGAGAGAAAAGACACAAAGGAATAAAGGAAACTAGAGCAATTTACAGTATTCTAAGACTATACAATAGAACTGTTTGTGATAGACTCCAAACAACTTCTCTATTTCATAGAATACAGACTATAGAATAGCTGGGGTGGCAAGCCCTGTCCAACCTGACCTTGAATGTTTCCAAGGATGGAGCACCTGGAAGGTGGTCGTGATACAGAGGGTAATCTTTTCTGACCTTGAAACACTTCTGGTGTAGAGGGTCCATCATCCACATTATCCACAGTCCAGCATTACACATCCAGAGCCTTGTATCTGTTGTAGAAAGGCATCTGGGATTGTGACGTGGGTAAGGAGGAGGTTCACCTGCTGCCCTGAGTGTGGACTTGTCTGTATTCACTCTTTTCCTTTAAGCCACAACCTTCTGCCTGGTGGGGACAGGACACAGGATTCCCTTAATCTTTTGCTTTTTTTCCGGTTGCCACTCCTGTTCCTTGTCTCAGTGAGGACAACACAGTTTCACCAGTCTCTCTCTGACTCCCTAATGCTCTCTAACTTTTCTACTTCCTCTCATAGTTCTGCCACCAGGCTGACGATGAAGAGACCATCCACTTGGTTGCACTTCACAGAGTCCTTCCTGCTGCTGCCGGCCATCACCAGAGAAAGACTCTGGCATGTCCCAGACCAAAATGGCTGCATGTGTTCCTGGGAGTTCTGTTTGGGTTGCCACATCTGTCCCGGTGAGAGCAGAGGATGTCACTTTCTGCTAGTTGGCACCACCACTAACTCTGTCTGGGAGAGCCAGGACCATCAACTGAAGGGGCCTTTGGAGCTGCTGGCTTCTGGCAGATTTCCTGGCTGCTGCAGTGCTTCCTGCCTTGGGGAGCCCTGAAGAACATTTCTTTCTCCAACATAAGCATGACAGACAATGGTCATGTTCCACCAGATGATGATTCCAGATCAGAATCTCAGCACCTAAACATATCAATAAATTTGAATCAAGCATGGCTATTTCTGTTCAAAACCAGAATATTTCTTAAAATATTTCTCCTGGAGCAGGCTCTACTGGAATATCCTCATGAGTCTGACTGCTTGCTCTGGTTATAGCCCATGAAGGCATCAGCTCTCTCCACTGAGCACAGAGGCTTGCAGGGATCCAGCTCATATCCTCCATCAAACAGCCACTAGAAGTTCAGTGTGAAACACCTGCTCAAAACAGAATGCCTTTCAAATGAAGCAACCACTGATTGCTTTTGAAATTACACCAACTTTCCTTCAAGGACTTCTTACAACATAAAGAAATCAACAAAATATTAAATGTAATTTCAGTTGTTAGGGTAAGGTGACTGCAGTTTTCTCCTTTCTTTCTCTTCTTCCTCTCTAAAAGAATAACTAGAATACAGAAAACACAAAATCCAAAATGATGTCTCTGTTTTTACAATGCAAAATGTGAAAATGTTACCTCAAATACCAAAATTGACATGATTCCTACTTAACATGTTTCATAGGAGTCCAGAACAGTCTTTGGGAAGAGTAACTACTTGTATGTACAATCATGTGCAATGCGCAGAGCATTAGGATATAATTTATATTCATTAGACTTTGTGGTGTGCAATAAGTTATTGTTTTAATTTGTAGAGCATTATTATAGGAGTGATTTAACTGAGGAAATTCTTCCTTGTGGCCTACAGGAGTAAAAGCTTAATGGCATAATGAATTCCTATAAAACAAAGAGTAGACCTTTGTCATCCTTCTGTCAACAGGTAGTAAATTAGCAGGTAATAAAGAGTGAATGCAATCTACATTCACAGGTCAATAATATTCAGGGGATAGTTTTACCTGTTCTAGTTGACAGTGCATTACTGGGACTATATAGCTCAATCATGTCAAGGAAAGGTACAGAGAGCAAAAGGGAGCTGATTTTGCAGTAGCCTGACTTTTATCACTGATCTATGTCAGGTACTACAAGAGAGGCACACCCTGAATATTATAGCAATGCTCATAAATTCCACATTGGGCTGTAATAAAGTACTGCTTCTACATGTGGCAAATACACATTCCTGTGGTCCCTTCAGCTTGTGACATTTGCTCTGCCATCCTATTAATATTGGTGGCATTTCGTTCTGGTAATGGAATAGCTGAAGGAAAAAGACACTTAATATGCAGCACTATACTGAAGGCTAACCCTCCCCCCCCCCCAAAAAAAAAATAATATGCTAGTTCTTGCTATAAAAATTAAACATCTTATCAATGTATTTCTATGAGTGGGCATTAGTTATCCTTTTAGTCTACAAGACTTGTGTAATGTGTTGACGCTCTCCATCTACAAGAAATACCGCTACCTTGCAATGCAACTAAAATATTATTAAAAAAGGAATTTCATTTTTTTCCCCTGCTGTGATTGTATTCTTTGCCCTAACCTGTCTCAGATTTCCCTATTCTTTCAAGTATTGGAGGAGAACAGGCCCCAGTTACTTCCTTGTTGCTGTTATTGATGGTTGTGTACAAGACACAAGACTTGATACTGTAGTGAATCTCAGTGCTGCAAGTAAGCTCAGCAGCTTTGCTAAAGTTTCATTTTGTTCTGTATTTCCTGGGAAAAGAAGTATTTTCTGACAGGTAGATGAGGGTTTGGGTAACATCTGACAATCTTTCACTTTGAAGTGAAAAAAATGGGTCAGGTGTTAGAGTGTGTTTGGGTGTTGCTCTTTTCAGCCTGAACAGATCATATTGAGACTTTTGAAAACCTCATTCTGAACCCTATGTACCCTGTAATGTAACCAGCCTCAGAGGCTTGTCTAAGCTGTGAAATGAAAACTGCTATATTAAGACGAATAGCACTAATTTTATAAGACTGTCAGTCTCCTCAGGGCCCTGGAGTCCCTAAAATATAATTACTGTTTGTGCTTGATTTTTTTCCTGGAAACTACCTGCAATATGAGGCCTGCACAGCAGCAGAGCAGGGCTGCTTTCTCTCCTGGAGGTGGCATGGGGAGCCAAGGCTGCAGAGGCAGCAGTGCTGGGGATAAGTGGCAAGAGCACAGCGTCAGTGCTGAGCATCCCAGGGACACTGCCTGCAGTGGGGCACTGCAGAGTGCTCCCCAGAGTTATTCTGTGTTCCATAAAGTTTATAGGTATCTTCTGAGAGACAAAGAATTTGTATTTAAGCTCTTAGCATTATCCCAAATGGCATTCTCATTTGTGAGCTGATCAAAAAAAAAAAAAAAAACCAACAAAAAACCCCACAACCAACTAAACCAGATCAAAAACCAACATGCAATTCAGACCCCAAGTATGTTATTTCCAGATTTCAGTAAAGCTTTGTATTAGTAAATTTATATATATATATATATATATATATAGTAGAATACATACTGTTATTCTTACTATGGTACTTGATGAGGATATGAAAAATTACAATTCTTGAAGTGACAAAAGCAAATAATGCCACCACAGCACTATCAATCATACAATCATAGAATAGTTTGGGCTGGAAGGAACCTTCAGAGTTCATCTACTTCAACTGCCATGCAATGAGCAAGGACATCCTCAACTATCAATGTAATGAAATTGCTGTTTCAGTGAGAATAACAACTTCCCTGTGTGACAACAAGCAGATAAAGGAATGCCTGAAGTTAATCCATTCATTTTCTTCTGATTTTAGTTTGATTTTTCCATCACTCCAGCTTCACTTTCACGTTAAGCTTATAGCAGTTTAAGTAACCAAAATAGCTGTATCCAGAGTATGCAATACCTGGAAGCTGATCATGCAATAGTTACCCAAGGAAGTCAGGAGGACCTGTTACCTTCCACTCTCTAGTCTTGTCTTTGGATGTCTCATTGCTTCCATACCCACATCAGTGCAGATACAAAATGAACAGTGGCTTTTTAAAGAGCATTTATCACTTTTAAATAGACAACATAAGACTCAGCATGGGAGTTCAGGCCTTTTATCAGGTGATAAAAAGGGGCATTCAGGAGCTTGCTGGGGCACAGATAGGTCAACCAGCTCAAAAAGACACTTCCACTTTAAAAACACATCATTTTGTGACTGGTGTAAAAAACAGACAGGTAGCTGTGGATTGCAACGTTGCTTAAATTTGGGACACTGCCTTTTCTGACAAGGCCATGCACAAGTTTGGGTGTCTATATTTGCATGTAATTTGAAATGGTTAGACATCCCAACCATTTAGTTTCCTGTTTTTCACACCTCTTTGAGGCAGTTCCTAAGTTTTCTTTTTTTGCTGTTGAGTAGTTTCCACCTGTGTACAATGCCAGAAAAAACATTTCAGAAAAAAAACCCCAAACTAACCAAAACAAAAATTATGGAACAAAAGAACACCCAACCTCAAACAACAACATGATTTTCATGATTTTTAGGTAACACCCACTTACTGTAGCAACTCTGATCCAAAAACATTACACAGATCATAACGGTTATGGTATCACACAGATATTATGATCATACTTTGTTGGATGCAATTCTAAAACTCTCCTGCATAACTATTATTATCCAGGCTGAAAAAAAATTATTAAGAGCAATGTAACTACATCACATTCTAAAACTAGGACTGACATTTTCAAATGTGTCACAGAGCCTTTCAAACTAGAGCTGGGAACTGAGGAGAGGGAGCAATTTCGGTGCTGCTGGATGGAAACCCTGCCCTTAGACACATGCACTTGGTGCTTGGACAAGGTTTCCCCTGATAGCTCCCTGCATCCAGCCCATCTGCTGTGATGGCACAGTGCCCATTTGCCCAGGATGGTGCCAGGTTTGTTCCATGCCAAACAAAATGAGTTTTGATGGCCAGTCTGAAAGCTGTGTCTCTTCTATAGCAAGTCCCTCCTCTGAAGGCACAGGCACACAGGTGCCAAATGCCACTTTATACTTTTACTGCATCTGCTGGTACTTATATGCCAAGAACAGAGCACCTAAATGGAGATGGTGACAAAGACAGAAATCTGCATTTATGCTTGCCAAAAGACTGCCTAAGCCATTAGAACAACATAGGGTATGAAACACAATGCTAAATTAGAACGTAGCCTGTTAAGGCTAATTCACAACTGATGATCATATCAGGAAACAAACAAAACAAAACAAAACAACAACAACAAAAAAAAAAACCCACAAGGGAGAAAAGGTCCAAATCATAGTTTTGCACCTAGCTGAAGGACTATATAGCACCTACAACTGTATTATACAATCACAGAGTGGTTTGGGTTAGAAAGGGCCTTAAAGCTCATCCAGTTCCAAACCCCTGCCATGGTAAGGGACACCTTCTACTAGAGCAGCTTGCTCCAAGACCCTGTGTCCAACCTGTCCTTGAACACTGTCAGGGATGGGGCAGCCACAGCTTCTCTGGGCACCCTGTGCCAGCGCCTCAGCACCCTCACAGGGTAGAATTTCTTCCTAATGTCTAATCTAAATCACCCATCATTCAGTTTAAAGCCATTCCCCCTTGTCCTGCCACTACATGCCCTTGTAAAAAGTCCCTCTCCGGATTTCTTGTTTGTTCTCCAATATTTTCACAGTGGAAGAATTAAAGATGTTAAGACCAATTCAAATGCAAAGGTGCATTAAAAAAATAATAAAATAAAGCAAAGCCTTACTAGAAATTCTTTACCTTGTATTCCATTTGCCTGCTAGATGTTTACGCCCTGCTTATCCTCTTAATGGGCCAACATATTAAATTGCTGGCTATTCCAGACCTCATAAGCAGAAAAACATCACTTTCTTTTTCTTCTAGAGCAGAAGATTACAATAATTTAGAGACTCTCTTCAAAAGACAATAGGTGTTTACTGTTAATTTTCTCCTGCAGCTTCCTCCTTGTCCTACTTCATTTACTGATAAACTTTTGGCATTCTTTTTTACCCTCAGAAGCTATAAATCCTAATAGATTATAATTAAATGCTATCTTGTTGTATTGCTTATACATCAAGAAGAGGATTCTGTTGCATTAGGAACTGTACATGCACACTCACATAAAGAGCAAGCCACCCTGTCTAGCCAAAGCTCAGAAAGGTGTCCTAGGTGCTGCTCATCAGCTCATTGTTCCCTCTTCCTGAGATGAGGAAAAAAGACTAAGATGCTGCCTCAAGCTTGCTGCCTACTTATGAGGTTGCAAAACTAGGAAATTCTTCTTGTGTTTGTATGAAGAACAGTACACAAAAATTTAATTACACTCAGAACCAACTAATCTCTTTTGGATGCTTTGGCTGCAATAATCAATAAACTCTTCCCAATTCTTTCTCCCTTTCTGCCCCTTCTTTTCCATCTGTCTCTATTCTGTGACACAGACCATGAAGACTGCCATACTGCATCGTGACAAGTGCTCATCAGGTCTCTCTCTGCCTCTCCTGGCAAGGCCGAAGCAGGCTCTTGAGGTAAATACAGATCAAGATGCTTTCTACAGTAGCCTATTAGTAATTAATGATTCCATTGCTAAATATTCCACAGAGCTTCAACTCTTTTGTTTCCTGTTTTGCTTGTTTGTTTTGGCGTTTAGGGGTTTTTTTCTGTTTGTCAAGCTTTTCAGTATAGTTAAGGTCTTCAAAAGTGATTTTTCAAAGCAACTGTTTCTTTTTAACAGAGGAGGTGTATTGTTTCCTTAACACTTGGTAGTTCAGGAGAAATCTTACTAAAATATTTTTCCTTTAGGTGTCTGTCATATATTTACAATATTTGCATCTTGTCTGAAAGAAGTGTTATCCTATTCATAGATCAGGTGGCAAGAGCACACAGAGGCAGTCAGAGCACATTCGTCACCATTTTTTCACTGAAACTGTTTAGGAAATGTGCATCTCAAGGAAAAGCAATCTATCTCCTGATGTTACTGTCAGGACACAGCAGGAGATGCACAGGCTAAAGTTAAAGTCTCTGGCAGGGGTGGATGGGGTCCCAGCTTTGGTGTTAGTGCCATTCGGGGACATTAGTGCCTCTCCTGGTCTTTTGGTTACTCTTTCCACTCTGCTGATACTGAATGGCATTATGCATTCATTCAGGAGAAATGTTTCTATTGCTCAGAGATTTCTGCAGCTTCACTGCCCTTTTCAGCAATTGTCTCAGGTATTTTCCTGTGCTGATTCTGAAAATTCTTACATATATAAACAACCTTTGCATATATAAGTAATACCCCTGACTCCCCATAAAGTTATCTTTCTTCCTCACTCTGTAATTAGGTGATTTTTACCCTCTCAACCTCAGGTGCACCCATCCTGTTTCCAAAATAGCATTAATCAAGCCTGGTTTTAAAACCTGTTTCCACAACCACAGCTCATCTGAGTCAACTGCTGTTTGACTGAATGGAAATAGAAGGAAAGATCTTACTGATTATAGCAGGAAATGAATCTTGTAATTGCTGAAACTCCTACTGCAACTAGCAAACATGTCAGCTCTTGGTAGCCCAGCCATATTTAAGGACTGCTTAAACATCAGTCTTCTGTACTTTTATGCATGTGTATCAATCCTATGAGCACATACTTACACTTAAGAATATGCCAAAATACTTTCCTGAGTCAGTAATATATATTACATCTGCTTTTAATTACAATAATTTGTAAATATGTCTTTTGCACTCCACTATCTATCACATGTTGCATTGCCAATAGTATTTTTCTACTTTCAGTAAGCTGCTTATTCCATTCAGAACAGACTCTTCTGTTGTTCTTATTCTCCAAAACAGCTTGATTTTATGATTCTATTAATTTCACACCTGGCAACACAGAAAATGCAGAGATAATAGAGGGGAAATCTTCTAGCAATCAGTAAAAGGACTAGAACTGCAGTGGTGCTGTATGTTAATTTCTCAAGCAGCAATAAAACGCATGTGAATTTTCAAGAGAGTTACAAGTCATTGTTGTAGTTATATGCTGGCATATGCTCCTTCTGTTATCATTTAATAATATGGAAGATGGCAATCATCAGAACCATCACAAAGTACCAGGGAGGTAGATATTGCAATACAAAGTAATTCAATGTGAAATATGTGAAACACTCTGTTGATGTTAGAAACCGATTTCATGTAGACATATATGAAGACAGAAGCTCACAAACATACATAGGCACACATAAACATGCTCTTCTATTGTTCATAATAATGAAAAAGCATGGAAAATACTTCTACCTGAAACATGACAGAAAGTTTAGGCTCTGAAAAATAAGTCCAGTAATGACTTTGTAGGATTTCATGTTTGTGGTTTCATGATGTTTACTTGGTCGTAGTGTCTTCTACCTTAGTCTTCTCTAGTGACAATGTGTTTCTTCCTGAGACTGGAAAGATAAACTATATGCTTTCCAATAAGTATTAATAAGGAGAGAGACTACTAAAAGTGCTGTATCTGAACAAGACATTTTTTCCAGTATCTTCATCTAAACAGTGGTTTATGTAATCATCTTTATTCACCAGAAGTAAACAGTCTACAGTAGGAACCACAGGTTTACATCATGAACTCAGATGTAACCCATCTTTCTCATCTGTGGGTGGCAAAGAAAATGAAGATCCAGAGGATGAGCCACACTTGGCCTCCCCAGGCTGAATCCCTGCAAGATATACAGCAGGAAATACCAGAAAACACATCTGAAACATGCCAGTCTTTAGCTTAAACAGCCAGATGAAGACATGCAAGCAGGAAAAAATTCCCCAAGACAGAGGATATGGAATAAGAAGAGCATCACCACAACAGGGATTAGATCCCAGTCCCATGAAGGACAAAGCAAAGGCAACCAAGACTTCGAAACTATTCTTCATAAATACTTAACTCACTCCTGACCTTATTTCAAATTAACTTTCTAAACTTTTTTCAAATAAATCTCTGTGTATTTCATTATAAATATATACTTAAAAAAAAAATCCCTGGTGATAATACAGTTTGGAAATGTTGTTGTTTTACTTATGCAAGCTAACTCTCTTTCCCAATGTTTCATTTACTCTCTTAGTGAATATTGAGACTGGAATGAAACAGGAGCTTTGAGTCAAATACATGCTCTGGAATTGTTTCACAGCTAGTACAGAAAGTGTTGATGTAAAATAATTTCTAAAGAAGATATTAAAATGCAGATT
Source organism: Loriculus beryllinus (assembly GCA_039877255.1). NCBI lineage: Eukaryota > Metazoa > Chordata > Aves > Psittaciformes > Psittacidae > Loriculus > Loriculus beryllinus. The sequence goes on along the minus strand of JBCJKH010024731.1, from coordinate 2,615 downwards.
AAATGTTTAAGAAAGCATAAATAAGAAACATTTAATAAATGCCAAACTATGTTAATATATATGTAATATATTTTATTAAGCTTTAATAAGCATTTATTATTCAAATTTGATAATATTAAATAAATTAGTTCCCAAAAGCTCCAGAATCATCACACAACACATATATGCAAGAATATAAAACTTCTGGGATAAACCTTATAGCTGTATTTTGCAAATAACAATTATCCCATTGTTTCTAGTAAAAGCTCTTGATTGAGAAACACCCTTCCAAAAATGGCACATGTAGAGAAAAATGCATACTTTAATCACTTTATGACTTTTTTTTTTAGGGAAGGGCAAGCCTGTAAGGGCTGTAGGGAAGGCAAGGAACAAATGTCATCTATCTTTCATATAACTGTATACCCATGTGCTTTATGTGATCAAAATGAATACTTCATTTTCTTACATGTTTAGCTGGAGGAACAGAAGGCATATGGGAAAAAAAAGCCCCAAGGGCAAATGATCTCAGTTACCTGGAAAACAATGTGTGTGTTAACAGAATATTTTGTTAATTAAAGATTCTAAGATGTCCACCAAACCCATTTATTTCTGAATTACCACCTCCTGGAGTTAAACAAGATCCCTGTCAAAATGTAATTAGAAACTCTATTTTTCCTCTGTCTCAGTTGTTCCTAAGTGCAATCAATTTGACAAATATCCCAAGAGTTACCTCAGCAGCAGATGGTCTATGCACCATCCTAACCATCACAATACACAAAGAACAAAAAAAGATAAAACAATTTTGCTCCTGTCGCTAGAGCTCTAAAAATACAGTGTTGTATTGAATTATCTTCAAATTAAGCTCCTTACACGGGGTGGAACACAAACCAGAGATTACTGCAGGAGACAAATAAATACTTATTTCTAAGACCTCAAGCACAATGATTTTTTTTTTTTTTTTTTTGGGGGGGGTAATGCTTAAAACATTAAGTGATAGGGTTTCAGTTCACAGAATCAAGTAAAGGAAACTGGACGTAAATATTAGTACAGCAGCAGATTCTCCTGATACCTGAGAATACTTCCCATTTCAACTATGTGGCAGCCAGTTACAAAACTGTTAGCTCATTACTTTTTCTTTGAAGAAAATAAAAACCTACTGTGTTCCATGTTGAGAAGCCTAATAACTGTTTTGCTTCATTTAAAAAAGGGAACAAACACAAATGACTACTTGCACTGACTGCAGTAATATGAAAAAGGGAGATAAGAAATTCACAGGTGTGTTATTCAGGAAACCCCTAATTTCCAAGGCTTTCCAGGAGCTTTTTATGGTGCTATGGGGGACAAAGAAAGAATTGTTCTTGTAGGAACCGGTCTGGCTTTGACTTCTCCTGCTGCTGGCTGTAGTCCCAGGTTTAGCCCTTGGTGCTCCATCCTCCCTGAGGCAAGAACCCTAAAGTGTGGAAGTAAATTGTATTGCACAGCACCAGTGGAACTGGGGGTTAATTTTTTTTAAAGCCCACTTCCACATGCAAAATACAGTAGGAAGAGAGTTAACAGCTTGCTAAGACACTGAGGAACTTCATACTGCATTGGATGGTTTCTCCTATTCTTATGGAGGAATGTGGCTAAAAACATACCTCTAGTGAGGAATATTTCTAGCTAGTGGGTTCTTTATTTGCAATTGAAAGCCATTGATCAAAGTGTTCAAAATGAAAATGTTTGCTTATACGGTAGTCTCTTTGCGGATCAGAATTAAACTCACAATAGCTGTGACTACGATCACTCTTTTAACCCTCAAAAAACTATTAAGGTTGCTGCAGGGGAAAACATTAATCACAATGGAGCAGAACTGATGAAGAGTAGAAGGCAATGGGCATGAAAAGCCTGTTCAGATCTCATAAACTATGTAGCATGCCCAAACTGACAAGAAGCTGCATATATCCTCTAAGAGCAGGTTGCAGCAGGAACATAATGATGCAGATCACCTCTGAGCTAAGCATTTATACATGGCTAGAAAATGTCTTTTCTCAAGGTACATATTAAAGTGTTTTACACCTTTTCTGCATAGAGCCTACTTCCAAATATTTGCCTTTTAAATATTGTACATGAAAGAAATTGGTAATGACAAAAAAAAAAAAAAAAAAAGAAATTAGTTAAACTCAGAGTACTACTTTCTATTAAGAAGCCTCCTTGTATGTACCATTCGTATGGTAACCAGGTGTACTCCAACTCCAGTTGGGACAGCAAGATAAAGTCAAATTATGTATCGCATGATTGAACATACTTCCACATTCTTACAATATGACCTGATACAAATGAATTTACAGTTTTGACTATCATTTTTCAATCTGAAAGAAATTTCTACACAGCAGTGACCTATTGCATACATGTAGAAAATCACTGGTCATCATGCTCACTGAAAAGTCTTGATATAGAACCATAGAATCATAGAATTATAGAATAGGGAAAGGACCTTACGATCATCTAGTTCCAACCCCCCTGCCATGGGCAGGGACACCTCACACTAAACCATTTCACCCAAGTCTCTGTCCAATCTGACCTTGAACACCACCAGGGATGGAGCATTCACAACTTCCCTGGGCAGCCCATTCCAGTGCCTCACCACCCTTACAGTA
>JBCJKH010024730.1:17920-27960 GCA_039877255.1 Loriculus beryllinus | reverse complement strand
CACAGTGGCTCTGTGTAAAAGTCTTGACTATGGGCACTTCAGTATCCTTCACATAAGAACTACCCTTTTTCAGAAGCAAATTATATTCAAGCTATGTTTTTATCCTGTGCTGATTGTAGTTTCTTATACTATTTTTCATGTTGGTGCACAAGATGTTGCTTAATGGAACATAGAATTTTAGAATTATAGAATGGTTTGGATTGGAAAGGACCTTAAGATCATCTAGTTCCAACGCCACTGCCATGGGCAAGGATGCCTCAAACTAGACAAAAGGCAAATTTGATAAGTATATTTACCATTCTGTAAAAACTAAATCTGAATTGACATTTATAGAACAGCATATTTGGAAGATGAATTATAAATGACAGAATATTTGTTGGATTTACAAAAGTATATGGTTATTTTCATAGCATTTCACAGTTAATTTGTGAAACTTTTATCTGAAAATTGGTTTTATATCTTATTTCATCAGGATTATACCTATCATGTTGTGAGTGCAATCTGTGAATGGACGGTGGCCTTTGGCTTTATCTTCTTCTTTTTAACATTCATTAGAGATTTTCAGGTTGGTATCTACATATTTTAGCAGTGATTGAGAAGCACTATGAATTGTAGATAACAAATGCAATAGAAAATTACCATTATTTATCACAGCTAGATATAGCAAAGCTATCCAGAAACAAATTTTATCAGTCACAGAACTGATTTCTATCTACCTAATGAATATTTTTTCCATTGCTTTTAATACAGAAAAATCAGTTTCATAAATCAGTGTCTCGAAATACTAACAGGTGTCTCGAAAACTATTCAGTAAATTAATACATTCTACTTATTTACCAAGCTTTTTGTAGAAAGAGACCCTCTAAAGGTGACATAACACCAAAATAAATGCTGTAACTAAACATAACAATCCAGTGCATTTCAACCACAGATGTTTCCTTTCTTTTTTAAAATTACACATTTTGATATACATTCCTCACAATGCAAAGAGTATAAAATACTTTTTGAAAAGTATTGGCATGAGAACCTTTTGGTTTGGGGAATTGGATCTAGTGATGCATCAATCCTGACATTAAGGAAGAGAAAATATTAGTTAAAAGGAAAACAGTTTCATACGACCTGTGAGAGGCATGCCTTGAACTTAGTTTCTTAGTTAGCTTTGTTTTGCTAACTCTTGTTTACACTGTGTGTTCCAGCTGCAGTGTTTCATGGGGTTTTTATTTGGTATAGGGACATAAAATGCTAGAAATAAACACCAATGTGTGAGTTCTTAGCAAAAGAACTTGTAAAGAACAATAAAAAAATAAAAGAAACATGGCTCACAACAGGTGTGTTGTGGAGATTTGAGGACAAAACCTCCTGGATATACTGTAGTTGCTAGGATCATTGGCTCCTTATCCTTCTCAGACTGCTGGATGTTTGTTTTGCCCATAAAATAGTTGTATCTTTGCAAGACTGGACTAGAGAGCTTAAGGTAGAAAAGACTGAGAACTGCTGCTTTATATTGCAATTACAAAGATGAACTAACTCGGTTGTGATTGCTGTGATGTCGTACCTCATACTGAGGTCTTTCATATATACCATAGCATTACACAAATCACACAAAGTTGAAAACTAGATCCAAGCACTTGCATAACTCTAGAAACAATTACCAAGATCATATATGTAAGCCAGTTGGTGCTGTGGTAAATTGCTGGAGAACATATCCTGAATTCATGGAAGTGGGATAGGAATTAAAATAGTGAGAATCAAATCGTCTAAGTCCTCTGGAATAAAACCAAAGTTTGAAATTAGATCATGTAAAACTTGGTAATTAATTTACTTGCTTCTCCACTTACATGCTTGCTCAGCATGGAAGTGGTTAATACTTATATATAACCTATACTTAACTTCTATAAACATATACAGAAATCAGTTTTCATCTAAGGATTCCAAGTTAACATATATTTTGCTAACTTGATAGCAAAATTTCTACACCTGTTTACTTTTGATTGGTAGTACTGAATGGACCATGGTCTTAGGGCTTTCCAGTATTAACCCACCCCTCCCCACTCCAAAAAAACAAAACCAGAGATAGGTTCTGCAGAGGAAAACACTTGGAAAAAAGGTAATTGTTCAAAATTACTCAATGCATTATCTTAAAGGCATCTAAACCTGACAGAAATATTGAGGCACTGTTCAGAAATACATGAATCATTAGATATACTATTTTGGGGGGGAGGCTTTTATTGCCAGTCCATCATTCTCTGATGTCTACATATGTAGACATCTCTTTTATCAAAAGTGAGACTCTTCCTTTGGAAATACATACTTGAAGATAACATCGTAGTCCTTAGAGCAGCTAAATCAGTTTCTACGTCTGCTTCAGAGCACAGGTCCCAAAGTGTTCAACACTGAAAAGTTAACTATATATATAACTATTGTGAACATAATAAATAAGAGAAAGCAATGGAATTGAGCTAAGTAGAAATGCAGACATTTTAAATTACAGGCTAAAAATTAGCATGAAATCCAATGTTGGTGTTTGACAGTGACAGATAAAATTTTTAGGTAGAATCTAAATTGTACTTTTTTTTTTCTTCGTCCTAGCCAGTGCTCCCAGAAAGCCAAACTATTGATTCAGAAAAAAAAATCACCAGACTCTAAGCAAAATAAGCCTTCTCTTTTCTTTAGAATTTCTCACAATATGTATTTCACTTAAATGCATTTTTTTGTTTTATCTCATCGTACTTTATATGATAGAACTGTCAATTTATCTTCAGCTGATCTTGTTCTTTTCTCTTTTAGAGAGTTTCTTTAAGGATATCAACAGAAATACATGAAGACTCCTGATAGTGGAAAAAAATATATTTTATATATATGAATATGTTATACGTTTCTTTTTACTCACAGAAAATGTTAGAGAGGGACAGGGTTTTATAAAGCTGTGTAAAGAACCCATACCATTAACTCCACCACATCTATAACAGCATACACAAAATCATTTTAAAAACTTGCAGCAATGTTCCTGCTACTTTTTTTGCAATATTTTGTAATTTTTATACTGTTTGGTATATTAAAAATACTGTAATAGAAGCAATCTACATAAGCACTTCAAAGTCATTCAAAGACTTGATCTCCTTAGCACTTCACTTTTGGACACATCCATATCTTTTCATTTGCTGTCGTCTGACTGGTAACAGTTTTAAACTTGATAAAGTATGTTTTGCAAATGGTTAGGAAAGTCTAAAGAGAACGGAAAACACTAAGGCTAAATTCCTACTCTGTTTATTGGCAAGGACTGTGGAGGAAAGCATGAGAAGAATTGGGCACCTTTGTTTCAAGAATAGAAATTTGCGATTAGTAGATGTCAACACTATGCTACATCTTTCCAACAGTGGACACTGCATACAAATACAACTCCTAGGAGCAGATTAAATAATGCTGCTTGAAAAATGTTGTCTAATCATCACTGCACTGTGTGTTTGTAAGAGTCTACTCCTTTTCCCCCTTCATGCACTGATGGCCAAAGGAAACTTGAAACTGAAGTGGGAATAGAAAGTAAATTTATGACATACTAAATGCACAATCTACTAAAGAGAAACCTTAGTTATAACTCAGTTTATAGAAGGCAGATGTTTTCCAGCTGTGTTTCAACCTACAGTTTCAACCTACAATTGAAACGGAATGAAGAGGGCCTACAGAAGTCACTGGGAGCAAAGAGAAAACAAGAGCTGGCACTACAAGTTCTCAGTTGTTCAGTTGTATGTGTATCAGTGTTATATATACGTGAAACTGAAGAAAAAGAAATCCTGGAGAGCTTCCATAGTGAAAATATAGCACATTTCCTGCTAGAAACTTACTTCTGTAATGAAAGTCTTGGAAAAGAACTAATTGAGAGGTCAGATGTTACAAGTATCTGGAGGCAAAAGGGTGTTCTGTGGACTGATCCACTACCTCCATTTTGTGCACTAACCACTTGGCTATCAATCAATTCTCTGAAAATTACATTTGCCATGGTCTACCACAGTTTATGCAGAAATATTGATGATTTTCAGTGCTAATTTTCCATAAGATTAAAAAAAAAAGAGGTGTTTTTGAGAGTGGTGTCTGAAGACTGCCATCTGTTAATATTTCCTTTAATGTGTATTTTAAACTGTATTAAATTCAGCTGTTTCACAAATTAAAGAGTCTGTGTCTTCTTTGTAAGTTCCTGCAAATAAAAACAGTTAAAACATTTTTCTCTGGCAGATTTGCTTTCCACAGTATTCAGGTTATCTTGCAGAGGTTTTCAGTTCCAATAATGTTAAAAATCAAATCTAGTACTGACTAAATGCAAACTGTATTTCTGATAAGGTATCCTGCAAAGGGCACGTATTCCTTCAAGTGAAGATCAGAAACTCAGTAGAAAATGTATAGCAACCACAAAAAATGACATCCCATTAATTCTGAAGGCTGTGTCTAGAAAAGACCTCATGTCTTAGTGCATTGAACATTGTACTTTTATGGATTTTTATTCCTAACAGTCTTAAACTAAAATATAAGGAGCTTGAAGCTGTTATTTCAAATTATGGCAGATTTCAGTTCAACAGTTTAATAAACCTTTTACATGGATAAAAGGAATTATGTTAATCTTGAAGTTCAAACTTAACTAATGTTAGTGTGTTTTTACAGTGAATCATTTCACTGAAAGTACATTTAAACAGGAAAAGGATTATTTGTTTTGTTCTGATTTAGGCAGGAAATCATCACAATGAATTTCATAAGTTTCAAGGTGAGAGAACATTAAGAAAATGTTAAATCATCATCCCAGTACAAGGCTCCTGTAACAAATTCACACTTAATTTCTTAGTACTCTGTCCTCCTCCAAAGAATTGTATCCAGCCTACCAATCTTTAGAATGCTTAAAGTATCCTGTAGAGCAGAAAAAAAAGGGTGGTATTTTCAGACAAAGTGGCTGAATCAAGATAATCTTGTTTGCTGAAGTCAATGTGTTTAGTACTGAAGAACTAGCAAATGAAACCCTTCCCATTTTTCTGAGCTTTATTATGGAACTTTTATCTGGGCTACATTTATGACTGAAAGAATGCATTATGAAAAGTTGGCCTGTTTTTTAATTTGTTAGGCTAAAAACATGGACATGCACCAGCAGGCAGATAGAGACAATGGGTCATTACCTTTTCATTTGTGTGGTGAACTACTATTGAAAACACTTCAATTATTTGCTAGATCCAGGCAGCTTTTCAGTCAAGATCCTAATTATTTATTTGGTTGAAATATGAGTTGAAAAGTTGCAAGCATTTAAAAGAATTATTCCAGCAAGGTGCACTATTTTAGCTGTAGATTACTTCTGTTAAATTCCACTTCAATTTTTCAGAACCAAGTATCTCTAGAGGTCAGTACAAATAATGCTGCTTTGAAACAGAGTCTTTTTCCCATATTTCCACATTTCTTAGCAACAACAGATAGCTATTTTTCCATGGGAGCTATGCAAGAAATATTTTCATTATCAAGTCCGCATGATGTTTTCTGTTTGTCAGCTCATCGTGATTGACTGAGAAACCTCTTTTACATAAACTACAGTAAACCATATGACAGTTATTTTTAGCAATGATGCTAAATCATTTCTCTACCCCTTCCAAAAGTGCAAAGCCTCATTTTTTTCAGTTGTGCAGCTTGATGTACTGGTGAAATACTACTACTGTGGCTTCTATCACACATGTAAGACATGTTGCAAATCATGTAAGGATGAAAATTGACTTAAAACACCTAAACCCCACTTTGTCTTAAGGCACTGATCCTCACACTGCTCTTGTCTCCCATGTGTGCTTAGCCAGTGATCACCATGTACTGTACTTTTGTTTTTTCTTGAAAGGTATTCTAAATTTTCATTTCTGATCTGCTCTTGCATACTGCTTTATCTGCGACAGCAGCATGGTTTTTCTGACAGTCATAAACCAATCTTGTTGGCAAGGGGTTTATTATTTGGTGGTAAAACTTGTTGCAAGACTTTCAAGCAGATTAGAGGCATTGTGGCAACATATGTCAGTAAGTTTTGGGCATTTCAGGATGAAGTTTGTAGGCATTCAAGAGCTTGGTATTTTAAACTGCTCTGTAAATACAAAGTTGATTTCCTTGGAAGATGAGCTAATGTCTCTTTATTTGGGAGAAATTTGACATAACCTAAGGCAATTGCAATAGGTTTTAATTTGTAAGATTTCTGTCACTTTGACTAAAATTATCACAGCTGAGTCTGTCTTTCACTGCATTTGTCTGTATGTGCCCATATGGCCCTTACATGCATACACAAACAGCATTGGCATGATGAAGCTTGAGAGTGGGTAGTCTTACATGTTACTGTAATAACATAAACAATAATATTTGTATCTAATAAACAACAGAAGTCAGTTTATGATCTTCGACTGTATTTTCTAGCTGGTACTGTGATATAGAAAGAGTATTTCTCACCTTTTGAAGAGAAAACGGGCAATTTGTACATTTCATAGCTGTATTTTTCCCAGTACACAATAGATGGCACTAGTAGACCACATGATTAGGGTTTATTTTCCATGTTCAGGCTAGCGAATACAATAGTTTTGTAGGTTGTTTTAAATATTTTTAATAGTTATCTGGAGACCCAGTTAAACACTCTTTTTATTATGCCTTTGTGGAAAACAAGTCAGATCGAAGTTTCCTTTCCATCCCTTCCCTCCTTAAACTAAGTAAATATGTTTTGCTACTGCAATGTGTAGTTTCACAGCAACTTCAATATTTAAATTCACTTGTCTAAATCAGAGGAACCACTTGCTGAAGTTAGCACTGCCACAAGCTGCAGTTCAGTTGTCATTATTAAGCCACTTCCTTTAGGAAGGTTTTCCTACCCTATTTACAAAGAAGAGGCATTTTACTCAGTATCTTCAACAGCTTTTTGCCAGATCTCAGTATGTCATCCGAAGAAAATATAGACCTTATTTCCATGAGCCAAAGAACAAGATTTTAGCATTTCAAAATTGCAACCATTCTGCAGCCAGAAGCAGTGACATGTCAGGTTGTAAAAAAAATTCAAGGCAGCTGCTGTATCTAAACTCCACTTCTGTTCACATATAACAAGAGTGTTTTCAGTTATTTCCTTGCCTAGTTAAACACTTGGATAGCTTTTTTTGCATGTCTTCTGTGAAGTGTAACGATAATCCAGGCCTCAGAACTTCTGTTATTTTACCTGAAATAATGCAAGTTCAGCATTTCTGCTCTTAAAGAAGCCACGCTGAGCATAGATGTTCCTCTAAAAACTCTAGTAAAATGTAGAAATGATTTATATATATATATAAATATATAAAGTGCTTTAAGAAAGTGTGTATACTTTGTTATTGATAGATATCTTTAACATGGTAGAACCTTCTTACTCCACGACATGACTCCTCTCCCAACACACACTCAAAAATTCATTGTATGTGGAAGGTACATTTCAAAGATGGTTTCTCTGATGAACATCTAAACTTTCATCTGCAGGAACAGATTTTCTGTTAGAAGCCCTGCTTCTATTAGAGATATTAGCAGTTGGCAGATCTTGTAAAGAGCTGACTTTCCTTCTTTTTATACTGCATCAAAGAGTTGAAACACATTAGATGGTTTTAATAGACTTTTTTCCTTTTGAATTATTCAAGACTATTTTGCAGTGGCAATGTGAAGAAGAAGAGTGACAGAGCAGAGATCCACATCAGCTTGGTAAGGTGGTCACAGGCAGTGTCACTTGAGCGTTCAATATTCCATACAGAGCTAGGTCAGTATGAGAAGATCATCTGTCTGCAGTACGGGTTTTATTTCATGTTGTTTTGCTTGGCAAAGTTGGAAACCATGCAAAAAGGCAATAGCTTAAAGTTATTTTTAAAAGTCTTGTAGAAGACAAAGGAAATTCTAACCAGGAAAAAAGGAAATAACACTGGTAATGAGATATAATATGTGCCTTGGCCTCTGTCTTAGTTCATAAAGGCTCTTCTTTATCTTTGTTCATTTTAGCTAGAATCTGGAACTATTTTCTGACTGTCTGTGGGTGACTGGGTGATGTAATTCTTGAGCAATACTACAAATTCAAAAGATTATTTTTTTTTTTGGTCAAATCAACCAGCTTCCTCCTTGAATATCCAAACTGAAATAACTCAAACCCCTTGACTATGCTTCAATCAAATTATCTGAAACAGGGGCTTATGCAGATAGGCTTTGTTATATCCCAGCATTTCTAGGCTGGCTCTGGTTTTTTTGGGTTTTTTTGTTTTGTTTTGTCTTCTTTCCTAATAATTTGTGCTAGATTTAATTCATTTAGGTCACCTGATAAAGTGAAAAGCAATTACTTTGGGGCTACCTATATTACTGTTTTATACTATTGCTAGTCTCTTCCCCAGGATAATTTTTCATAGGAAAATAATTGAGCTTTTTTCTTTTCAAAAGGTACAAATATAACTTTGTACAGATTTGAACTTTAACTAGGACTGTACATAAAAATCTCATATTTACTGTTCAGAACTGATTTTGACGATAGCTCTTGATCATAAGACAAAATAGGATATTCAAAAATTCCTTCTGATGAATTATCACTCTGTTCTTATAAACAGCTATTTAATCTTTGATGATCAAAATTCAATAGAAAATAAGAACCTTTACTGGAAGGAAAAGTCATCTTGAAGGAGGTGATCCTGCCCCTCTACTCTGCTCTCGTGAGACCTCACCTGGAGTATTGTGTGCGGTTCTGGTGTCCTCAACATAAAAAGGACATGGAACTGTTGGAACAAGTCCAGAGGAGGGCCACGAGGATGATCGTGGACTGGAGCATCTCCCATACGAAGACAGGCTGAGAAAGTTTGAGCTGTTCAGGCTGGAGCAGAGAAGGCTGCGTGGAGACCTCATAGCAGCCTTCCAGTATCTGAAGGGGGACTGTAGGGATGCTGGGGATGGACTCTTCATTAGGGACTTTAGTGACAGGACAATGGGTAACAGTTTAAAACTTAAACAGGGAAAGTTTAGATTGGAGAATTTAAATATAGACATTTCTGAAGTTGTTCTGAAAGAAATTCTTTACTGTGAGGGTGGTGAGGCACTGGAATGGGTTGCCCAGGAAAGCTGTGAGTGTTCCATCCCTGGCAGTGTTCAACGCCAGGTTGGACAGAGCCTTGGGTGACATGTTTTAATGTGAGATATCCCTGCTTATGGCAGAGGGGTTGAAACTAGATGATCTGAAGGTCCTTTCCAACCCTAACTGTTCTGTGATTCTTTGTTACCGCTGTACCCTTTTTGAGTGCCAAAAGGAGCTGACCATGAAGGTACCTTCTTTTTCCCAGAGCCAGAAAGATCTCACAGATACACAGAGGTCTTGCAATACCACCTAGATCTCTTATTTCCACAGCCTGCCTGTATGTAGCTATTGCAAGCACAGCAGTGGAAGATGTGCCTTGGCTGCTGTGCGTTCATATTCACTGCAATGGCATAGTCATGTTTGCCTGATATTTGCCTCAAGATGAAGATCATAGGATAATTAAGGTTGAAAAGGACCTCAAGAGGTCTCTAGTCACACCTTCTGCTCATAGCAGGGTCAGATGTGAGGTTTGACCAGGTTACTCAGGGCTTTATCCAGGTGGGTCTTGACAAACTTCAAAGCCTAGATACAGCATGATCTCCTTGGGCATTCTGTGTCACTGCTCATCTCTCCTAATAGTGAAAGAGGTTTTCCGTATGTCCACTTCAAAGCTTTCCTGTTTCAACTTTGCTCTTTAAAGTCAAGCTTAGAAGAGCTACAAAACTGGTTATTTAGGTGATAATGTGTGGTAATTCTTATTAAAACTGGTTGCCTTAGTGACCAGCCGTATGCAGCAACTTCTCTGCAGTTCTTCCTGCCTTAGCTTTTTACATCGATACCTCTAGGAATAACTTGGTCTAATCTCTGTCTTGTACTGTAAATTCTCTTTTCAGTGGGGAAACCCATCAGTTTGAACTATGTCTCCATAGGCACAAAGCAGCTTTGTACCAGGTGAAGTTGGGGTTATGGCTGCAATGCGTTGGCAGGGGAATAT
>JBCJKH010024730.1:0-17820 GCA_039877255.1 Loriculus beryllinus | reverse complement strand
AACCTTCATGGGGCAGCAGGAGAAGTCGTCCCTGTCCTGGGAAAGCAGGCGGGTGCTGAGAGGGTGCCAAAACTGAATGTAACATGACCTATCCTGCCCATACCCAGTGGGTCTCCCAGCCTGGGGCAAGCCACCTCCAGTGAAAGGCCTTTGTGCACAGATGGGGCTTCACTAGAGGATGTTAATTTGAGATACAGAGGTTGCTTTTCAGTGAAGTTGATGCTCTGCCTGAGGGTAACAGGAGCACTGTCTTGAGTGGGAGTAGCAAGGGCCCATCAGTCATGGGCAGGGAAACAATCCATGTCCTCAGCCCTGACAAAGCTTTGGCTTGGGTTTACTGATGTAGTGGAGACCAGCAACTTGCTTCAATTAGTTTTCAGCAGGGTTTGAGCCATGCCCCATAAGGGCTGTGTGCCTTGGTGGAATGGAGCTGAGCCTGCCAGAAGGGATGGCCAGAAGAATGAGCAGAGCAGAAATGAAAAGCTGAGTATAATCTCTTTCCTATATTATTTCACAGAAATATCTTTTAGGCCTTTGACCAGCAAAACATGGCTGTTTCTCTACTGGATGCTTAGATGCAGCAAGGCTTGGCTGGGCAGGCAGGAGCTATAACCTTGCTCAGATTTTCATTCCCCTGCAGGCAGCACAGGATAGCAGTGCCTTTATCTGCACAGGAAGGCTGAGCCAGTGCCTCTGAGGTCTCTGCCTTGAGCTCGTAGGAACAGAGATACCAAAACCCCATCACTTAAATAGTCAGGGCCTCCCTTCACCTTCAGATAACTCCTATGCTGATGTACGCTGATGAGAGAGTTAATGAAACATTAGAGGCAACAGGGAGAGAGGCGCAGGCAGGAAAGCACACCTGCAGGCACCCTTTCAAGACTCTCTCAGGGCTGACTTTGTTGGGAGGGCCGCGGCAGGCTTGCAGCTGGGCTGGCAGGAACTGGGAGATACAGAGGTGGTCTCTATGGTTAGTGTAGAAACCTGTTTGGGGAGAGCTTCCTGAAACTTTCTTCTTCGCTGTTTGTGAGGACTTCTCTGACAGATGTGAGCGTGGAGTGTTTCTTGGAGCCGTAGCGATGAGTAGTGATTTAATCAAGTAGTAAAAGTTATTTGCCCATGAAATGAAATTTCCTTGGGGGTAAGTCTAGCTAGGCTGTAAGTGTGGATCTGGGCAGCCTGAGAAGCAGAGATTTTGTGAAAAAAATAAAAATCAGTGATTGTTCTGATGCTCAAATGGATTGGAAAAATACCTTGAAGAAATGTCATGAATCAAGTGGAATTGTAATAAAAACAACAACAATCTGATCACAAATAATTTATGGAAAAACAATAGCAGAGCTAATAGATTTTACAGCCCTTAACAGTGAGCTGTATAGCTAATGCCAGCTTGCAAACATGGCTGAAAGCAGAATTTGGACCTCTGTGATTTAATTTCATTTCCTTACTTGCATCAGTCACTGAGAAAAAAATGTCACCAACAAGTTCATGCCAGTAGGAAGGTCATCAGTGAAAACTGCTGAGGTATTGAAGTCAAGTTTAAAGAAAAGAGGCAAAGGGAACAAGTGCATTTGGTCAGTGTCGTGGTTTTTTAATTAAAACATCAGCCTGGTGATGAAGGATGTGGCCAGTGTCTTTTCTTGGCCACCTAGGCATTTAAATTAGATTTTGAGGAAAAAAGGGTTTTTTCTTCTGTCCTTCGCATCACCCCTATACCAAATGAAGCCTAAGCTAGAAATACAGTCAAATGCAGCCGGAGTAAGAGGAGGTGATAATTCTGATGCTCCAGTCACTACCCCACAAAAACATCCTTTGCTTACGTGACTGACTGTGTGGGCTTGAGGGAGAGCTGATTGTCATTGACTTAGCTGATCTGGATAAGGATCAAGACTGCAAATACTGCGAAAAAAACCAGCTGTTTTTTTTAGGATGACTCTGTGCTACAGAATATTTAGAGCTCTGCTCTGTTCTTTACCCTCAGCAGACTTTTCATTTTGGCTCCCAGCTACAAAGTCTGGCTCTTTCCTTCAGCTCTAATGATTTTTCCCAAAGTGCTAGTCCAAGCTCTGGCACATTTTCAGTTTGAGTTTATTGCTGTCATAGATGTCAGACCTGTGGGAGCTGAACACCAGGAACTGCATAGAGAGATGGAGAATTACAGGATATAGCTGGGAAACACCTCACACTCTGGTATATTTCTTTATTTTTGTGCTGGCTCCTTTGCCTCATCACTTTTAATTAGTGGCACATGCTGAAATGATAATTTAAATTCTTTTCAGAAATCAAAAGAATTCCCACTGACAACATTATTAAGTTATAATTACAGCAGAGAAAAAGGTTAATAGGGATTTGAGCCAAATATCTACTCTCCATTAAATGAGAACTTGACTGAACCTGTTTTCCCTTCATTTTGGTAGGTTACTCTAGGTTTAAAATGGTCCGGCATGGCTATACACCTGTGCAAAAGGTCCACTGAAAGGCTAAATGGCCGTCACCAAGACCATCTACATGGACCTGTCTTGGGACAGGTCTTGCTTGATCTATGCTCAAGCTGGAATTTGACAGGTAGAACTCCTCTTGGATCTCCGAAAGGAAGATGTGTATTTCAGGGAGTAAGCACCGTATGGTCAGGCATGGATATTGTGTGAGAAGGATATGTAGGAGGTGGCACTTTGTTGCAAAGGGAACTTAGAGAGTTGGTGGGGGAAAAATAATTAGGTTCCTGGGCTACAGCATTCAAACAAAGCCTCTTCCTTTGCTCGTGCTGAGCACCACATGCATGTAGAAACATATGCAAATCAGCTTTAATCTACTGAGTGTTTTGCATTTTCAATGAAACCAGGAGGGAAAAAGAAACCTTTTCCTCTGTGTTAGCTCTAAGAGTGCCCATCAACAAGACAACTACTACAGTGGGTTTGCTTGTTAAAAATGGGTTTTAAAGCAATGGAAGGTATAAGGAAAAAACCCCAGCTCTTATGCTGGGCACCTGCAGGGTGAGCTTCCATGTTTCCCGGCACTGCTCCTCACTGGGTGCTAGATAATGATCTGTTTAAACTCAGTCATGCTTGCTGCAGTTGCAGCTGGAGCCCTACAAGGCAAGAGCTTTGCCTTGAAGACCTGTTGTAAGCTGGGTGTTTCTTTTTCCTTTCTTTTTTTCTTTTTTAACTTCTTTTAAACTGCAATGCGTTGCTTAAGCTGTGGCATGCCTGGCATGCAGACCTTTCCCTCTTCCCAAGCTGCACACCATGAAGTCCTGCAGTCCTCCCTCACATCTTGCACAAGTGTTCTTATGGGGTGAGCCCGCAGCCTTTGCACAGGCAAGTGCTCTCACAGACTTCCCCTTCTCTGTAATCCATATCCAGCACAGGGGTCCTGCATGCGGGAAATGCTGCAAAACTTCCTCAGGGCTGGTTCTCCCCCAGCATTTGGTGACAGCTCAAACCACACGGGAGATAGATGAGAATCAGGCAAAACTTGGAGGGGGCTGCTGAAAGCACCAGTCCCCTCCCAGGCTGAAAATCAAAAGCGCACAAGAAAGGACCTTGCACAGGGTGAAAAAGGCCGGTTTGCTCTTCCTTTTCTGTGCACCGCATGGCATACAGGCCAGCAGGAGGCTTCAGCTGGGAGGGCTAGGCAACTTGCTGGGGAATGAGTGAAAAAGGACTGCAAAGCATCTTTGGGGGCTCTCAGCCCATACATGGCTATACACACACACACCCCTGGAAATAGCCATTACTTCCTTCATGGAGCTGAAGTCTGCTCTCGAGTATCAAACTGATTGCTTCAACTTAAATTTCAGCTAATGATTTATTTTCAAGCTATGAAATAAGATGTGATCTTCTTCCTACCAGGTTGCACCTTCTTTTTTTCTTTTTTTTTGGGGGGGCGGGGTGGGGTGGGTGGAGGGAAAGTTGGTAATTGCTCTTACTCTCCAGCTTTCCCAGTGCTGAATGTTCTCAGCATTTACACACTGTGAGGCTCTACAGGTCTACCCAATTATTTGCAGTGCAGTGTAATGCACTGGGGTTTCAAAATATATTCCTACCCCTGGTTTCTTAAGATAAGTGTAAAAAACTCTGTTCTACAGTATTGGAACTCCAGAATATTTTGCTCTTATTCAAGTGATCCCCGATCTGGTGGTCTCAGATGAAGAAATTAATTAGCTGGCCGTTTTGCACAGCCTTCCACCAGCTGCAGATGACCTGGACTTTTGTGTCACTGGAGATGTGCCTCAAGTCCACAGCATTCTCAATACTTCCTGTTTTGTGCTGTGCTCCTTCCACTTCCTTAATGATCAGTGAGAACTGGGGATGTTGAGGCTACCTATGGTGTGAAAAACTATTCCTTACTTACCTAAGTGTGCTGGAAAAAGCTTGTCTTTATTGTTGCCTATAACACCACTGCCAAAACACTAGAGGCAAACAAGATTCAAAGACCATGTGGGTTTAAGTAAAAAAGAACACACTTTATTTATCTACAAGGCAGTACATTTTCGTATAAAAAATTAAGTGCAGGTGAAGCTGCACGGAATGCTTTTAAGGCAGCAAAGTCAGAGGCTGTTATAAAAAAACCCAAACAATAAAAAAATAAAATAAAATCAGTGTTTTGCCATATTAGTAAAGATTTGGTATGGCAGTACATAGAACCATGTATTTCTAAGAACCTGATTCAGTATACAAGACCCAAGCTAGGGAACAATTATCTAGACATGGAACAAAACAGACAACATGAACACGACAGCGATCTCCCAAACGTACGAAGGTGCAATGCATGCTGTTACAAACCAATGAGAAACAAAACAGCACATCTAGACAAAAAAGAAAAGAAAATCTCCCAGGAACAGTGTTCAAAAATGTTGCTTATAAAAAAACAAAAGGGGAAAAATATAAATGATGTAAAAAAATTTAAAATAAAAAGTTCTGAAATGCTAGTGCATAGTCAATTAGCTAACATCAACATTTGTTTTCTTTCCACATAAAGCTCTACTCCTTTTACACTAGCAGCATGTCTACACGCTAAGGTTTGTAGCAGCAAAACACAGTATTCATTTGGCATTTACAAAATTAAATTACTGAATAAAAAATATAATTTTTCTCATAAATCTATGTTTCATACAGTAATATTTTTTCAAGCAAGCTAATTACCCTCCCAGACATAAACACACAATGAATAATGGTCTAGAACCATAACAGAAAAGAGCATTTCAAGAGGCATGGATGTTTGGGCATTCATGATCTTGATCAGTCTTCCCCCTTTGCACAGACTAGCGTTTGTAGTAATGCTTTTCACTTCAGTACTTTTATACCAATGCATTTTGTTCAGTGATTTAAAATACATCTGTTTGAGTACCTGCTCTTTTATTATAAAAAATTAAAAAAGAAACAAACAAACCCCCACCCTTGGCTAGCACATCACTGAAATAACAATACTGGTGTATTAGGTCTGCTTGATCTCCAAAAGTACAAGAAAAACTATCATTATTATAAGTCTGCACTTAAGATCATTAATTGCTGATTCAAACTTAATACCTAATAATTTAGGCAAGTGTCATTAAAAAAAAAAACACACAACAAAACAATCCTCTTAAGTTGGGTGAAATCCAACAAGAATATACATGCTGAGTGACTAAATGCACTTTGTGCTGCTCCCAACTGTTGTACCACAACAAAGATAGGCTCTTCTCCCATTCATGAAAAGTTTTCATGCAGAGGAACAGGAATTTCCCATTGGAGGCAAAGTGTTCTCAAAACCATAATGCTTCTCTGTCCGTCGACCCTTTCACATCACCAGAGTCCGGGTGGGGAAGGCGGTCATGTACTTGCGTGCCTGATCCGTCAGGGTCATCTGATCCTCGATCTTCCCACAGGACGCTGACTCCCAGGCGTTGTTCAGATGCTGAATGAGAAAGCAGGCAGAGAGGTTTGGGGTGAATATCATGTGATTTATTCATAGCCTTAGCTGAAATCATGCCTGTTCATGATTAAATGTTGCATGAACAGGACATGATGCTGTCCCATCTCCAGAGAAATTGAATTCTCAACCCAACAGCAAAAAATATCACCCTCACTTCTCAGTTAGTGACCAGAGGGGTGGGCAGACCTGACGACCTGCAGAACAGTACACCACAGGAGCCAGGATCCAAACCTCCCCACTTTCCTCTTAAGTAGCGGCTGCTCTACAAGTCTCTACCTACAGCCTTGCCTTTCAGGTGGACTTCACAGTCAACGGCACAGACAGTCTAAAGCCCACAGTTACAATATTCAGTGCCACGACCACACAGAAATTCCTGCCGAACCTCCATTCTAGAAATACAGCTGCTCTGCCCCTGTGTTCCCTGGACCAACCTGACAACCTTGACAGCCTGCCCACAGCTAGCAAAAAGTCCCGTGCTTGAAGCTGCTTTCACCTGGGAGCAGCGATTAGCACGTGCCCATTTGCAGAGCTCCCCTGGCAAAGGAGAAGGGGGGAACATGGCTCTCAGCAGAAACAGCATTTTTAATTATCATGTAAGCCATTTCAGTTCTTGTGGTATTTATGGAGGTTACAGACACCATTTAGTATAATGTTAAAGTGAGATAAACATATCTGCGGAGGGCTGTGCACTCTGTATTTAT
Source organism: Loriculus beryllinus (assembly GCA_039877255.1). Lineage (NCBI taxonomy): Eukaryota > Metazoa > Chordata > Aves > Psittaciformes > Psittacidae > Loriculus > Loriculus beryllinus. Next base: position 11,206 of record JBCJKH010024730.1, on the reverse strand, counting down.
TTACTCCCTACACATGTGAGATGTTTCGCATTGCCTTGAGCCATAAAAAGTAATGAAATTTCAAAGCTCCTGGAATTTACCAGTAACATATACATTTACACATCTCTTTTTTCTCTATTGAACTTCTTTACTGACTCAAGTGTGTCTGCCTTTACGCACTGACATATTCCCTAAGCCCTGAATAAAAACTTTTGTCATTATATAGAGCTACTGTGCAAACACCCTGCATTCCAAAAAGGTGCTGCATGGAAAGCTGCCTACCAGTAAGGAGAACCCAGTACTGTTGAATATTGATGAGGTCTGTGCTCAAGATCCAAGAGAAACCCTTCTCTATTTTCCTCTGCTTTCAACAAGGATCATCTTTGTGATTCAAGATCAACATTGCTCAATGAGATAGCCAAAGCCTTCCCAACATCCAGGACACTGGAGAAAGCATAATTAATGGACTGCAAACCATTGCTAAGAGCAGAACCGCTCTGGTGAGCCCATGGCTCTTTAAGCTGCTCCTTCTAGTTGCTAACTTTGCAAAACAATCTTTACATTATTTTCCAGGCTAAATGTTTAGAGAATGCTCTTCTGACTGTAAACAGTGTCATCTGAGGCATATGGATAGTAAAAGGCTGGGCAACATATGAAATACAGATAATTTCTCATAACATGCCCTAATCAGGGCACTGGTACAAACACAGGGACCGAGGTTCCCTGTCTTGGAGGGCTTACAGCCTAAAATGGACAAACCCAGTGAACAAGCAAGCAGCACAGCCAAGACAAGGGCACACGTGTTAGTTCCTGTAAACTTCTGGTGGGCTTCCCTAGACACGACTTTCTGTTCCGTAGACAAGTTCCAAATGTTGTCTCTGCTGTTGATGCCTTTTTGCAGGCAGAACTCTGCTGAGCTTCACTGGGAGTTCCCTGAATGAAGGAGAACCAGGTTAGGCCTCGAATCACTAAGTTTTTTGCAGCTTTTTGTAGGGCAGCACATCTGTGAAGTGAAAAAACACACCATACACCTCTTTGCCAGAGTGGTTCAAGCTAGGCTGGCTATATACCTTGTGCTGTGGCTGTGCCTAGGGCACATGCCACAGCCAAAATGCAGGTGTGACATACTTTCTGCATGCCACAGACATGCATGTGACATGCTGCAGCTCTTTCATGTTTTGGTTAAACAGCTTCCAGAATAGCTTTTTCAAAGGCACCTACATCAGCTGGGAACCTACAGCTCCTATTGATCCTCAGTGGGACTCTGTCACCTGTGAGTATTTTACCCTATTACTTTAGAGGTATTTGCATCAGGGACCAAATTATGCCTAATACAATGCCGTCAGTTTTACTTAGAAGCCAGATTTGGTCTCTACACCTCAAAAGCAGTTAGTAGTTCCAGAATATCCATCATTTCAAAGGACAAAACCGTGTCCAAATGGTATTTCCCTGTGATCCCCAAAGCTTCAATGTACTGGTCTAGAAATGAGAGATCAGCAGACCCTTAAATAACTGAGAGTATGTAAGGGAAAGTCCATCTGTCACAAGATGTCAATTTTTAAAAAATAGAAGTAATTTCAGCAAGGAGTGTCCCTATCTCATAAATCAGGTTTAGTCATTAGTATCTACACTGAGCTGTTTTTATTAACAGCCATGTGCTTAGAAATGGAAAAAAATAAATCTATATGCTGATTATCTCTAACATCTCAGCAAGCTGCTGCATGTCACTCATTCCACTGAAAGCCTGGTCTTCATTTAACATATGTCAGTGCAGCAGAAGCCTCTCAAGTAGGCAGTAACCCTCTGCCCTCCCTGCGGGTCAGCCACCTCAGTGCCCCAGGGAGCACAGGGCAGCGAACACAGCAAATGACAGGAGGATCAGCTCAACCCCAAGACTTGAGCCTGCACGAAACAACTTACCCAAGTTTTGCCATAGAAATAGCACAAGAGAAACTCCCTGCAGAGTTCTGACCCTTGTAATATTTTCCCAGAAATAGATTACACCATTATTTTTCCTCTTGTGACAAATTTATAAGAAGAGACTAACTTTGCAGTCTCACTGACAGTGGTGAGAGCTTTGCTCTAGTAAACAAGGCAGAATCTGACCCAAAGTAAAGTAGCGTATTTTCTGAAGTAGTATATTTACTAAGAGTTTTTAATGCTACCCTGAGGAAGTCAGGTAACATTTAAGTGGGTATTTTTATTAACCATTTTCTGTCTGAAGCCTTGGCTCTCGGCAGATAACACAAAACAAAGCACAATGCCTTTGCCTTGCCCACCCGACAAGGCACCTGTGAAAGTCATCCCGATGCGAGAGGCTTTACTTCCCTCCTTGGCAGGGAGTGCTGGGTCCCATGACCCAGGCAGAGCACTTTGCCAGGTCTGGGCTCACACAGCCATGTGATCCCTTGGTAAAAAACGAAAAGCACAACACCTCCTTCCATGCCAGCACTGCAGCAAGTATTGACATGGCTCTGTTACAAGACAGTGGCAGAGCCCTGCAGAAAGCAGCACTTAACAAATGTACCAAAAGAGAAAAGACCCCAGCAGAAAGCTAAAGGCATGAAGGAAAACAGCACAGAAACCCACATCAGACCGCTCCTTTTGCAGAATGTTCATTGCATCTCTCCTGTCACATTTAAAGGTCCATTATGCTTATGGAAACATAAAGACTTTGCAACTAAAATCCAAAAGGCCTGGCCCAAACCCCACCAAAGCTGATGGGCATGTTTTAATTGATTCAGTGGATTCTCCCTACTTAAATTCAGTCATCTAAGAGCGAGGTGTTTGTTTTGGCACCTAAATCCTTAGCCAGTGGGGAAAGGGATTTCCGCAATAGAATTCATTCCATATATCATTTTTTTAATTGCCACAAAGAGCAGGAGACTACTCTTATTTTTGCTGTCAATTAAAAGAAATTAAGCCTTTTTAGCCAGTAGTTCCACCTGTATTTTTCTCTTTCACCCACAGCAGTTTTCTCTCTTTAGGTTGAAAGAGGGAGTGGCTGGGAGAAGAAAGTATAGTACTATGAGTTCCCATAGGATAAAATTACAGACCCATGGTACAATTCCAGCTATGTCATTCTCCATGGTTCATTTTTTTTTAACCTCAGTAATCCTACAAGCACATCCTTCTCCTGGCAGTAAAACTACCTCACTTTGCTGTAATGTGCCTTCAATTGCCCTCAGGCAGATGCAAACTGTAAACAAATTGTCAAAGCTGTAACTGGGATATCCAGTTAAAGCACTTTAAATAAAAACTTGGACCATCTAGAGAAAACAGAACAGAGTAAGAGAAGACTGTGGAAAGGTGCTTTTCTAACACAACTTGTCCTTCTGCTCTGGAAGCTTGTGTCCCCTTTTCATGTGCTGTCTGCATACCTTAAGAGAGCTCCTGCTTTACGACACCTTGAGTTGTTAACAGGTGAACGCCAAAAAAACCGAACACTGTTGCAGTCCTGCAGGGCTGAGCTCTCAAACTGATGGAAGTGTACAAAAAATCTGTGGGCAAAGAACTGTGCTAGAAGACAGAGCGCTACTCTGGCAGGTATCTTCAGCAACTTCAGCAAAGTTACTGGTGTTACATACGTTAATTTATCAAGTTGTGTTGGCATTTAAAACCAAAAAAAGACAAATGTGCAAAATATTTAGAGGGCTTAGATTACTAGAAGGTATCTTATCATGTTTCTCTACTGGAAAAAGCTGGATTTCTTGCCAGTTTTACCTTAGATTACATGGTATGGAAAATTTACAGAACATGCCAATGAAAAGGCTTACAACAGAAAATGTAGTACTACCGAAACAGTGAAACAATCAATCTAATCAAAGCAAGTTCCAGAATACAGTGTATATCATGTAGAACAGTATGTCTTTCTATTCTATCAGGATGAAGAACTAAGATAAATCTTTGTACTTATTAAGACCAGACAGTAAAGACTAATTAAAAACTCAAGTGACCATAAATGAATTCTATTTCATTTGCTAAGGCAGAGCACTATTTCTGCTCATGTTGCTAGTTCTCCTCTGAGACATGGGACAGCCTTCTGCTAAACACATTGCTCAGAAATACAGCTTGCTAAATGTGAGAGAGTAAGATGGTCCAACTTTTCAGCTTTTATTCTAAGCCTGCTACCAGAGCTGGAAAGAGCTATTTGGCAGCACTTTCAGGAGCTTAACCCTGAAGCCCTTACTCAGACAAAACTCCTGTTTGAGATGTATGAGCTTTCCAAGTAAGATTAATAGAAGAGATACAGAAATGGGTAAGCACCTGCAACTCACTTTAGGATGTTCAGTCCCTTTCTAATTTTGTCTATAAATAACTTTATTTTAATTCACCAATCAGAAGGCATAGCTGCAAACGGCTGATAATTAAGCTGTTGCTTTTCTTCTTTCTGCCTGCTTGGGGCAGCTGTAAATCCTGACTTGTTTGCAACCCAAATTCTGCTGCCCTGGGAGGAAAACATGTGAGGACTGACCTGTAATTTCCAAATTCCTTTTGCTCTCTCAGCTGTGCCAAGCACAACTCCTGCACACATCAGCCACTGGCGAGAGGAAGGACAACACAAGAGAGGGAAACCAACAGGGCTAAAGCGAAGGCACTTGCTGTGCAGATCTTCAACCTCCCAGGGCTTGAGCATAGTGTGCTTCCCCCTGTCCCTTGATTAAACATGGAAGAGTATGAGACTTTGGGATCTTCTTGCCCCAGAAAAACTAGAGGAAAGTCTGCTGCTGCAGAAGAGCATGCTGCCTCACCTATACTTTTTCTCTTACAACCAGCTGCAAATAAAATTCCACATTTCACTTTTTTAAACAGAGAAAATTAAGCCTAATGACAGCTCACAGCCTTGAAAAGGTTAACCAAGTAACTGTTTTAAAATCCTTTAGACCTACTCTTTAAAGAAAATGGTTACATAAACCGCTGAAAGTCAGGAAATTTGAGCTGAAACGTGTCAGTCTGTGGTTAAAAAATGGAAAGTGAGAGGGGCTAGGGGTTGAAGAACACTCTCTTTAGCTTGCAGGGCTTCTACCCTGTGTTGTTTCCTTTGTTACTGGGGGAAGAAGATATCAAAGCAGCACTATTTTCTTGAAAGGTTCCATTTCATGGTGTCTTTTGATAGCCTGCAGGGTTAGGTGGATGGTCTGATTTAGCCTACTTTTCTGGCTATGGTAGGCACTCCTACTGCTCCAGAACATAATGTGAAAGAAAACATAACTTTTACATAGGAAGATCCAGAAACAGGTTTTTTTACATAACCTCTTACAAGGCACTATTCAAGCAAATACTCAGTACAGATCATCAGTTTGTCTTGGTAAGGGAATATGTTATCCCAAAATTTTAACTCTTGGAAAAGTTGCCAGTGAGGCCAAAATCCCCCTGCTGTGCAACTCAGTATTGCTTAAGTAACAAACACAGACTGTGTAAAAATACAGGTTGTAACTAACTCCACAAATATAAAGCATAAGTATTTGGGAATCTATGCAATGAAATGTAAGAGTAATTCCACCCCAAGGTAACACATGGGTTTGGTGAGACATCTCCTGTTCCTACCAGTAAGAGAATACCTGAGTGTGCAACTGAGATTTGCCATGCATGACAAAAAAGCTGGCTGAACCTCCACACCTTACCCAAAAGATCCTACAAACAGCTGCCTTTATATCCAACACTTAATAGAGACTTATGCAGGGGATCAAATGAGGATGAAGCCCTGACCTCACACGCTAGGTGATGCAACATGCTGTTCCTCCTAAGGGATGGTGATTCATATCATGCTATCTAATATGTTCATCGACTCTTATTTACCAAGTTGCTTATGATCAGTCCTGTATCCAAAACGCAATAAGTAATCAGGCATTTTGTGAGTGGATTACTAGCCAAGCACCTTTTTCTTTATGTAAGTGCAGTGCAAATTATTAAAGTGATGAAAAATCCTGTGGGTTGGTAAACATACTACCTCCCTCTTACGCAAGTTCAAATTTAAGAGAAAATGGAATTTGAAGAACCAAGCATATAAAAAAAGAAAGTTTAGTGCTCTCTTTCTTTTCTCTCTTCCCTCTCCATACACACATCCAAAGGTGCAAAGTGCTATAATTCTTACTTGGACTGAAGTCAATGAGAATTTGTGTAAGTAAGAACTTTTGGATCAGTCCCAAAATATTAACAGCAGAAATGTAAACATATGCAGGCACAAATAAATTTTACCCAGATGAGTTACCTAGTGTTTAATGTCTACCTGCGTGGCATCAGTGGATTTAGTCCAGTGCTTGTGTGTGTCAGCACATGTGTACATGTACGAGGGCAATACACCAAACTAGAAAGTGTAGAAAGCACAGAACAAGAACATGCTAAAAACTGGTCACATACAAAATGCTACCAGTCAAAATCAAGCACAGTCATTAACATTTCCAGTTGATTTGCACCCTCTAGACAGGCTCTGTCCTCTCACATACATCCATCTCCACTGGGATGGAGGAGGAGAAGTATTAGGGGCACAGCAGAAATAGTTTCTGGTGTGAAACAGAAGCAGATTGCTTCTCCTTTCTGAGCTGTACAGGGCCAAACTCCCCTCTGGTAGGACACCAAGCAGTCTTACCAGGGATGAAGCAGATTCTCCCTTTTAACCCTGACACTGAGCCCAAATCAGAGAGCACAGCAATTGGCAGACAATACTGCATTGTTATAAAGTCTGTATTTCATTCTGGAAAACCTGTCTGTGCCACTGTCACAGACACCCCTAGGCTCATTCTTCATTTAAAATGACATTTCAGCTGAAACACTCAATGGTTCATAGGCAGAAAGAATAATTTTACCTTCATACTGGTACACTGGGAAGCTACATACTAAGTATTCATTTTGGGGCTCTTTACAACTGCTTCTTCTCTCAATTCAACATGTTTTAAACACTGAGGTGAGTGGGAAGTCCTTTTTAACTCAGTTACTACTTAAGGATAGGTCCTCTTTATCCGAACAATGAAAATACCTGACTTTTAACATGCTTTTCCTTAGCAAAGACTGAAGAATGGGATCCCACCAATTGACTCATGTAAACTTCCTGAACAAAACCAGCGTGAGTGAGGAGAGAAGGTTAAACAAGCCCTTTCATTTACAGCAGCTTGTAAAGAAATTATTTTTAGATAGCAGGAAACATAACACTGTTATGCCAAAGATCAAAAGATCCTGTTTTACAGGCACCTCAGATGCTTCATTTTTATTACAGGCAGAGTGCAGGCAACTACCACTAACAGGCCAATGTACAACATGCTCTGTTTAGATACCTTAAAATGTTGACCTAAACCCAGAGAGAACCCTGGCATTTAGGTGGGGGACATGGCCAGGTGTTAAGAGTGCTGGCAAGTCAGTGGGGCTAAACACACGGGGACCAAAAGCCTCATCCCATGATGTCAACTCCAGCAACCCACTACAAAACTGGAGCCATGAGGTGGTCTGCGTTCAGTCCCTAATCAACTGCCCTAACCCAAGGCACAGTGGATCTTCAAACCCTCTGCTCAGCCATCAGTCGTGGGGCAGCTAAGAAATACGGTTCATGAGAAAGAGCAAATGAGCAAAAGGGAGTGGTGAGTCTTTGGCCCCTATGGACACCCCTGTGCCCTCCAAAACTGCTTTTCATCAATGATTTTGCAGTGCACAGTACAAATCTACTCCATGGCAAACTGTGCCAAACGGGGATGTGTGAAATGTTAATATCTCACTTTAAAATGCCTGGCCAGTGATGCTTAATCGAAAACAGGCTTTATTCATCCCTGCCTACTGCAAATAAATTCCTAATGTAAATTCTGGAAAGAGAAAGGAAAGAAAGGATTACCTATGTGAACTACCTGTCTGAAAGTCAGGAGCTATGGAGTTATAATTTCCTTTTTGACAATGACTCGCCCTGGGGAATGAGACACTTTGGCTCAATTTTCGCAACTTTTGTAAAGGCTATAAAATCACTTATTCATCTATCTCAAAAATACTGATTGTGGTGGAAGGATAATTAATCACTATCTACATTGCTTTTCATTTCCTGAATGACTTTCTATGAGCCCAATCTAAAGTCCACAAGAGTCAACAAAGAGGCTGCTAGTGACTTTGGTGGGCTTTGGATCAGGCCCTATATAACAGCCATATTTTGAAGTACAGCAAATTTATACGTTTGTTTGAGAAAAGCATAAATATATGAAACCCAGCCTCACATCTGGCTTACATTACAACATTTGCCTATTTAATTCATTTCAGAGATTCCAAAATGTGCAACTGGCTGTAAGGATCATGAGGCCCCTTCAGACCACCAGTTAAAACCATACTCCTGGTGTGACCTCAGCCCACACTCAGGGAAAGGCCATCCTGCTACTTGGCTGGATGGGCAATACTGACCACATCTGTGCTGGCCAGCCAGGCAATGCCAGTCTCTCCTTTTGCCCCAAGGCCAGTGACAACCTCTGGCCACCACCATGCCACTCAACACTCCTGCTCTCTAAAACAGCAGGACTACCTACAACAAGCCTATAGGAAAAAGCCTCTGGCTCATGTTAATGTTCAGTCCTACCAATTTAACTCTGGAGCCAGCTGAGTTACCATGCTCCATGCTTGGGGTTTGCCCTGTTTAGCTCCTTGGCAGAGCTGTAGCCTTTGTGTCCTCACATTCCACAGGTACAGCGAGATCCTCAGCCATCATTATCTAAACATATCACTCTTCCACACTCAACACTTAGAATCAGCTGTGAAAAAGCAATATTGATATACAAAGGGATTATTTATCAAAGAATGGTTACCTGCAGAGGACTAGTTAGTGGTCTGTTCCTAGGTACTGCAACTGTTTTGTGAAAACTACCATCCTCTTCAGCCACAGGCATCTTTAAAATGGAGCTGGTGAGAAGATTCTGAACAGGAAAGGAAGAAAAAAACAGAAACATTTTTCAGTCACTCAGGAGAACAACCTGAGTTTGAACACATTAAAAGCAAACTCAGGCTGACTGCAGAGGTTGCAGCACTGGGGGCAGACCTCAGCTGAGGGTCCGTAAGACTTGCCTTTGCAGAAGCATTGCCAAGTGCAAAGGTTTTTTATCCAATGAAATGCCCAAGTGCAAGAATAACAGAAAGATTGAACAGCCCTGGCGAAGCAAAGGGGCTGTACTCACACAAGGTCTCATTTGCACAAAATAAAACAGACTCTCTTTCTTTTACCAGTTTTATCTCTGTGACCTAGTCATTTCTATACACAGGTGCAGGCACTCTCCAAACGGAGACTCTTTACAAAGACTGTGGGCTGCACAATGACGGCAACCTCTTCTACCTTCTACAGGCATTACAGTGATCATGATCAGGGCATAGGATTTTGCTTCTTGTGATTAATACAGGAAAATGATATGGGAATAATCAATAATGCCAACCTGTGAGGAATTCGAGCCAAAATATTTTCTTTTTTGCATTTAAGAACAGAACAGACATGTAAAACAGAAAAATCATTTGGTGGTGTGAAAACTTGCACTTACTGGTACATCTTCCATAGTGGATGCATGTGTGAAGAGCTGAGTGTTCAGGTTATCTCCTTCCCAGTGATTTGAGCAGAAAAAATTTCCAGCTTTATCTGTTGGAGACTCCACCTGAAATCAGGAAAGGCACCATGATGAAAACCAGTACCTAACTGACCAGAAAGTGATGTATCTGTCAGTTGCTTAATAGATTGAATAACTATTCTACACAGCCCTGAATAATACATGTTTACAGTACTGTCTTTGAAAGCACCATTGCTCTTCACAGGAAAAAGTTCAAGGTTCTCAAAAGAATCCCCACCTAATAAAACTTCGGATACTTGCACTCAGTGCTCTGTCAGTATTCAGGAGTTTAATCCCCTGGAAAGGATTGAGAATATATGTATTTTTAGAACTTTAGTGACAAAGTAATATAATGCAATGCCCTCAAATGTTCAGGTTTCTAAGTCACTCCATGGAGCTTGGTCCCCGTAGGGTTCTTCTATAGTTTTCACCAATATTAGAAAGATTCAGTCCAAATTCCTATCTAATTTTTTCTTTTTAAGTTTCAAACGAAAACTACATTAGAACAGCCCAAGCAAACCCCTGCTGGAAACAGCAAAAAGACTTCTATGGAAATCAATGGGAGATGAATTAGGCATGCCTAGTATACTATATAGAACCGACACTAAGATCTTGGGGCTCACATGAAAGAAAAACAGACACAGCTATTTAACAGAAAAGGTATTGGTATAAGTTTCTCAGTAAAGAGTGATGAATTAAATTGCCTCAGGTAAGTTTGAGATTTACCTCTTGTTTGATTTTCTTCAGTAAAGGGGCTCCGCTTTCATGTAGCCCAGCCACTATTGCAGATTCCTCTGACTCCTGCTTGATAACGTCCTGCAGATCTTCTACAAGATGAGTTGGAGTTTGAGGCTGAAAGGAAGAAACGTTATACCAAGTCCCAGAACATCCCTCTACACTAATATCAAAGCAACTTTTATCATTGTTTCCTTCTTACCAGCATCTTCAAAGGCCCGTATTTGATTTCCTGAGCTGCAAGTGCATTTTTGAATGGAGTGGGTGTTCTTGGAGAGCTCTCTAATATGGACCTCTTGATAGCTGGAGTTCTGAAACTTTAAAAAGAGGGAGAAAAACTTTAAAGGAACATGCTTGAAAATATTACCTCTTTACAGAAATACATGCATACACGCAGTGGCTGCTTTAAGACTTGGACAAATATTTTCCTTCAACCCTATCTTGCTTTTACAGCAGAGCATCTATTTGGCTGTGGTAAGGTAAAATGGCTTTATTTAAAGAACTGCTGAGCGCACGGTTGTTCTGTATTAATAACCTACCTCCACAGTTATAAAGTGGAAGTTTTTCTCCAAACTTAGAAAAATCAGCATGTGTCGGCAAACAACTCTCCAGGATGCATAGAGCAACCAAGCACTCTGGTTGTGTACAAACCTGAAGAAATGAACCCTCGTGAATCCGACAAAACAATGTGATAACAGACTTACACATGATTTTCTTTCTGAGCTTTGAAAGTCTGGTCCCTCTGGAATGGCGTGGTGACAGCCATCTTATGGCCACACACTGGTGTGGATGTTAGTGCGGGGTTGTCCAGGTTCACATTTTCGTGGTTGGATGAGGTGTTTAAGAACTGCAGGCAGGGAAAGGAAAAATCAACATCCAATAAAACATAAACATTTGCTACTAAGATATTAGTACCAAGTTCATAGTACATTTTGGATCAA
>JBCJKH010024729.1:30213-54694 GCA_039877255.1 Loriculus beryllinus | reverse complement strand
TTAGCATATAGGCAACTGAAAAGAGTCATCTTCTTACAGCCTCTGCTTTGGTGAATGTTGTACTTGATATCATGGTTCTGTGCTGCATGTGCTTTTTATATGATTTTTTTTTTTTTTTTAATAAAATGTTTAAGAGATGAAAGGCAGAGCAATCAGTGTTTATCCACCTTCCTCAGCTGGAAATAAGTAACAAAATAAAGTCATACTGATGCAGCAATTTGCAGAAGAAAGCCTTTCTGTGCTAGAATATCTCATTTGACTGTAATGGAAACCTACAGATGCTGCTCTGTAATTACATGTGTTTAAGGTTATACAGAAAATACTCTGCACAAGTAACATTCCATTTATATTTTTTTACTGTCTTTTCCATCTTTTTTTTTTTTTTTTTTTTACAAAAAAAGAAATATGGAAAGAAAACAGACTGAGTGTTTGAATGCTAATTATGTCAACAGAATCTAATATATTCTAGGTAGATACACTGTCAGAATAAGGTTATGGAAAATGCATTACTGCAGTCAACAGGAATTTAAATATTTATTTTAAGAACAAATACTAATGTCTACTTTATTAAATCTTTTTGAAATTCCTCTTTTTTTTTATTTTTCTCCCTCGATGTTTTGACATTAATTTTTTTAGTGCTTGAATTATATCAAAATGTACCTTCTGTGTTTTTTTTTCTTCTCCAAGGTGTTAATGGAGTAAAGCTAGAAAACACTGACTCCAGAGACTAGGTTAGTCCAGCCTTACCACTTTCTGCTTAATACAGTAATTTGCACTGTGAAGAGTTATATAAATGTACAATTTCCAAGCTAAGAGAGAGAAAAGGAAATGTGACCTTGGTGTGGATGTATTTGTGTTTTATAGTTCATTGTGGCAATGTGCTCCCTCTACCACAATCTGGCCTGTATTTCTCAGCTCAGCTCAGGTGATAACCACCGGTGGTGGTACTAAATGCATCTGGATCCTGAAGTAGAGACAGATAACAACAAAATAGCAAAGGGCTAATCTGAACAGTGGGTATCACCACCCATCAACCATGTTCAAGGTGTGAAAACTCCTTCATGTGATAGCTGATAGTAAAAAATGAAGCTAGCAATTAAATTCAGGGAGTTTTTCTGTGGAACGGGGATCTTTCTTAGCTGATTTACAGAACAAGGATTGACTTCTATCCATACTCAGCATCTCAGATTAAACTGAGCTCAGGTCCGTGAATCCAAACCTTGTCATCTTTACCAATTCAATTACCTTCTACGGTATAATACTGGTCACATCTTAAAACATCCGAAGTTTTGTGTTTCTCCAAAGAAGTTTTAACTACCATGCTTCGTTGCTTAGTCTCTTGCCTGTGGGGAAGGTGATCTTGTATTTGTATTCCAGCATTTAGAAATAAACCTGAAAAAGTATATGGACTTGACTAGGGAATCGCAGAAAGAAAAAAAAATAAAAAAAAAAAAATCCATGAAGCTAAAGGAAGAGAAACTTATGAATTCTTATGGCATCAACAGCAATATTTTGCTTTATAGGTTTGTCGGAAAAAAAAGTGTTTGAATTCTCTGAGCCTATGAATAGTCAAAGAAAATACATGAGCTATACTGCATATTAAAAATAAACATACATCATACAAGTTTATTTCTATCCATGCAAGCTAATGGTTATGACCAGAATAAATAATTTTATTTCGTGTTAAACCTTTTGTGATTTTAGCAAGTTTAGTTTTATATCCATGCAAAAAATAGTGTTAATTCATGTACTGTATAAATGAGTTATGGTTACACCTAAAGTTTTCCTACTTAACTAATTCAAGGTAGGGGCTTGAGGGATAGAGTTGAATGGAAACAAGTCTTTGCCTGAGACTTGAGTGAACAGAGGGTGAAGCTTCTCCTTGTCTACCTTGCCTTCCTGGATGTCCTTACACCAGCTCTGGAACTGGAAGGACAGGGACAGCCACCTGTTCTAGAGCAGCCATCAAGATCAGGCCAGCCTATCCCCTGCATCATGATCACCTCCAACAAAGACAGTGAAAGGACTAGAGGACGCGACTTATGTGGAGCAGTCGAGGATAGGAGTTTTTGTTCAGCTTAGAGAACACTGGTGAGTGACCTTACTACTGGTCTACAGTTTCCTCATCAGGGGGAGCAGAGAGGGAGCTATGGATCTCTTCAGTGGCCAGTGATAGGATATGAGAAAATGGCTTAAAGCTGTGTCAGGGGAAACTCAGATTGGATATTAGGAAGAAGTTCTTCAGTGAGGGGGTTGCCAAGCACTGGAACAAGCTCCCCAGGGAAGTGCTTACGGCTCCAACCCTCAGTATTCAAGAAATGTTTGGAACATACTCTTAGATACATTGTTTAACTTTTAGTTTGCCTTGTGTGGAGACAGAAGCTGGACTCAATGATCCTCTCAGATCACTTCTTCTTATAGACATCCTATGTCTATAAAATTCTAATATATGGATGATATGGGCAGACTCAGAGAGCTCATATCTGACCTTGTCAACTTTGTAATCTGGATAAGTGAACCTGTTTCATCTCTATGTCCTCTTTACTGAGTAGAACCACAATAGGTAATGAGCATATTTTTTTGCTTCCTTGATTGAAGTAATGGCTAGAAAAGAAAAATGGTTCAGAGTTTAAAATGTGTTAGCTGATATACTGTACTTTATCTCTTAAAGGAATAAGGTTTAATATGGCCCCACAAGTCCACACCACTCAGCTGATAGATGGTGGCAATGTCATTTTAACATCACCGGGAACAAGAATCATTTCCATCCCAAAAAGTCTCTGGTTTTGAAATATGCACTATAGTTTAAAAAACAAAGTGTTAAAAAAAAAAAGAAGAAAAAAAAAGCTAAGCACTTCTTCAAAAATAAAGACATTATCTTGAAAAACAACTAGAATCAATTTATATTTTATGTATCCGTGGGGGAAAACAGTGTTCTTCACTACCATGTACAGAATATCTACATATTCTTCTTAAAAGACTATTCAGACTCTGCTTTTATTTATCCTTTTAAATAAGGAACCATCACTTCTGGTTCCACAAGGTAAATAACTGACTACAGTGGGAGTGATGTTACCTTTTCCATTAACCCAAACAATTTATCTCATCATGTCCACTACAGAGGAAACTGTCTCACACCAATAATTAACTCGCATATAAATTCCTTTTTTTCCCACAGCTTTCTGAACAAAACATATACTCATCTTGCATTTTCTTTGGTTTATTTTGTGCTTCTTAAAATACAAAATATTTAAAAGGTCTATTAATTTTCATGCTTCATTGGACAAGCTGAACAAGAGCTAAGGTCAAAAAGACATTTCTGGAAATGGTCTGACATTAATTTCAGTTGAGTTATTGTCATTTGCTTACTGGTCTTGCTCTGATGTTTCTCATCCCTCAGTGGTTGTGGGGTTTTATTTGTTTGTTTGGATTGGGTTTTCCTTAATGTAGGGATTTTTTTCAGTTGTGAGTATTAAAACAGGTCAATAGCTGTCTCTGTATAAAAAACTCATAATTGTTTATGGTATTGTTGTTAAACAAAAATTTAAAAAAATTGGACGTTTACAGGACAAGTAGCTATCTTCCCTGGAAAGAATATTTTTATAACACCTGTATGGTTTATTTTGAGATACTTCCAAAAGTTACACACCATTTTCGGTAGGTTTTTTTTGTTTGTTCATGGCCACTGAAAATTATAGTCAGGTATGAAAATTGGTCAAGAGTGGAAAAGTTCATTAAGCCAAAGAAGGTCAAGTACAGATGCTTGTATTTTGGCAGCTTGATGAAAAAAAGAAAAATTTTTTACCTGGTAGTGAAGGAGTTTTGTGCTTAGACATTGCCTAGATGTGAACTGGATCTAAATGTGATTATGACAATTTATTAAACCACATTTGCTTAAATTTATTTTGAAATGCAAATTTTCAAAATAGTAATTTATTGAATACATTAAACTCTATTCATAATATCCAGACTGAAGTGTTCATATGGTCGACTGGTACTTTGATTATATCTAATTGGTAACAGAATATGAGCTATTCTGACTTCTGAAAAGTTGTAAGTTATTCTGACTTCTGACATTATTATGTGGTCTTAGGTAACAAAATATTTAACAGTTTCTTAGTAAAGGTTTTCTCTAAGGACTGATACAGTCCATCAGAAAATAAAAAGAAAGAATACTTATTCATATGCAGATAGGAAGTGTAAAATCTGCATTAGTTGTAAAAATGTAATTAGAGATTTTTTTTTTTTAACCTAGGATATAAAACAGTAGTTAAGGTTTCATTCAACTAAAAAGAAAGAAAAAAAAATCCCTATAAGGCAACAGTAATAACATTGATTTAATCTATAAGATGCTGGTTTATTATCCTAGGTGAAAGATTAACTCCAATTCTTCCACTCTTTGACTGTTTTCCTCTATTATAATAGATCAGATATCCTCCTTACATTTTCCAATACTTGCTGCTATTTTTATTACAGGACTAGTAATTTACTATCATTATAAATGTATTTTGATGTCCTTTCTACAGATAAGCTTTCTCCAGCTTTGAAGAAATACGAATCATCTCATAATAATTTAATATACCTAAGATGCATTCAAAAACCTGCGATTGCATATGACCAGGATTATTTTTTACAAATACTAAATCTGATATACACTATTATTTTTAAACTATTTTTTTTTAAATTTGAGAGCATTTCAAGGTTATAGTAAGAGTAAAAAAAATGTAGAAAAGAAACAATGATTGCTTGTTTGTTTTCCTACGTTATAAACAATTTTTTATCATCCCAGAAGTGCCTTGAAATCAGTGTCAGTGGTGTTCCTTCTCACTACTCTGTGCCTATCTGGTACATGGGGAAAAAAAAAGCCAACAGATTTTTTGTTGTGAATATTAAGTTAGCTTGATTTGATTATCTTCTCAGAACTATGCCCTCACAAAAATAATCTTAAAATTAAACAGAAAAAAGAATTTGTTAGAAGAGCAGTCCAGTAATGAGCTAACTTGACAAAAATCTGAACAGAGAATAAAATCATTTGTCCCTAAGAACACATATCAGCAAAGGGTTCAGCTATACAGTTTAAGAAAAATAACTCTAAAAGCAAAGATTTTTCATATATAGTCAAAAATCTCATATGTCCTCATTTTGATTTTTAAGTGAAACAAAATAAATCATATTTTAAAATAGAAGTCAATATGATGCAATGAATATCTGCTTTGTGTTAAAACAATATGGAGCAAAATAATAGCCGTATCAACCATCTGGCAAAATAGATTAAATCAATTAATTCACATTTTTCAATTAGTTGGAAAACATCCATTTGGGCCACCACCCCCGGAAAAAAAAAAATTTAAAAAACTAGTATGTCCTGCATTCCTAACTGGTTGCTCAATTCTGTTAACATTGAAGTCAGATACCAAATTTTCCTTGAAAAGAATGTGATATATTTTTGTCTCTCTTTTGCAAATATTTCCTTTTTTCTAGCAGTGCTCTTTAATGTCTGAGCATGGATCCATAATCAATGCATGTGGCTGAGAGCCAGGGACTTCTTGGTTTGTTTATTTGGCCTTCTTTTTTTTTTTTTTTTTTAACTTGGTTTAGTTTTTTTAACAAGAATATAATTCCATGGTGTGTTTTGAATTAGTTTTTTGCTCTTGTGTTTCAAACATTATTCCCTTAAACATTGCTTGAATCTCTATCAAGTGTCATGAAATAAACTTCTGCTGAAATCAGTAGCCTACAAATGCTAAATTTTGCACCATCTCTTAGATCCTTCATTAGCAATGAACTGATTTTATTTAAGTCCTTATTCTGAGGACCCATAGGCACATACTGGTAAGGTAATTATACTTCTCCAGATCTGTCATGGTTTAAGCCCAGATGACAGTCCAGAACAACACAGACACACGCTCACTCCCCTCCTTTCCTTCCCCGCCTCCTGGAGGAATGCGGAGGAGAATTGGAAGAATGTAACTCCCATGGGCTGAGGTATGACATGTTGAAACAAGACCAACAACTTTGAGAGCCAATAAATCAGCATTGTGATAAGTGACCATTAATCCGAAACAATAAATGCTTACCACAAATACAATTAGACACACTCCAGTCAGATCTGTCGTTATCTTAACCCTTCATGTCCCATGCTGGGCACCACAAAAAACTGTTACGGTTTAAGCCCAGATGGTAACCCCAACACACGCAGCCACTCGCTCACTGCCTCTTTTTCCTCTTTTTCATCCCCCCACTCCTGGAGGGATGGGAAGGATAATCAAATGAACACAACTCCCAGGGACTGAGATGAGAACAGTCCAATAACTAAGGTATAACACAAACCACTACTGCTACCACCAATAATAATAATGATAAGGGAAATAACAAAGGAAGAGAATACAACTGCTCACCATGCGCTGACTGATACCCAGCCTGACCCGAGCAGTGATCTAGTCCCTCCGGGTAACTGCCCCCAGTTTATGTAGTGGGCACGATGTGTTGTGGTATGGAATACCTCTTTGGTTAGTTTGGGTTGGGTGTCCTGTCTCTGCTTTCTCTCGGCTTCCCCTCCTCCCTGGCAGAGCATGAGACTCACAAAGTCCTTGGTCAGAGTAAACATTTCTTAGCAACAACTAAAAACATCGGTGTTTTCTGTGCTTTTCCCAAGCTGAAAGTCAAACACACAGCACTGCACCAGCTACTAAGAAGGAGAAAAATGACTGCTACTGCTGAACCTAGGACACTGGATCCAGTTGGGCCCCACATACTCTTTGTGCTTCAGGGGGCATCCCTGTCCCTTCTGTATTTGAATTTGTGTTTTATTGAAGTGGGTGAACTGTTCTCAAAGAAGGCAAAAGAAGGAATAAGGAAAATAGCAGTAAGTTCTGGCAGTGCAGCAGATCAGTTGGGCTATTGAGGCAGAGGTCTGTTTCATTCATCACCTGCAAGATAATGATGCGAAGACTCTATTTCTATTAAATTGTAGTGTCTGTTCGTTAAAGCAATTATTTCTAGTGTTTCACCCGCTGTAGCTACAATTCCTCACCACTGATGTGGGGACAGACTTTCAGAGGCCTCCCACAGACTTTCTGCTTGCAAACATATTCTTTCCCCTTTTCATTTAGGCTAAATACAACAGAAAAGACCATGCTTTTGTAGGTCTCTCTGCCTGTCAGACACATGCAGAAGGGGACAGTGAGGCTATATCTTTTTGAGCAATGAAAAAGAAAGAAATTATATTGCCTCTGTTTGCAATATAATTGATTTTCATACATTTTAAATGGATAGTCTGTAAACGGCTGACTTAGCATGTTATAGAATATTAACCATTTTCTGTCAACCCCATCCTCCAATTCTGATTATATTTTGCATGTAGAATTGAGTATTCAGTTAGGCGCAAAGCTATGAAAGCAAATTTTCCTGTTTCTAATTGCACTGCTTGCTTCAGTTCCCCTTGTAATAGTATTTAGAATGACTTGAACATGTAGTTTGTCTTGCATGTTTAACATAAACTACCTGAAAATGTAACTCTATGTATGCGTATACACATATATATACATGAGTATTTGCTGAGCCTTGCAGTGATCAGACACTTGATTCTAAAATATCAGTAAGGACAAAAGAAGTAATTATAAAATTTATATTTTGTTATTTTATATTTTTTATTCTGTTATGAGAAAAAAATATTTTAGATTACTTTTTTTTATTTTCTTTCAAAAGCCAAGGAAGTCTAACACTCATAAAAAATCAAAGAGCAGTAATGCATTTAAGTATCTCCTGTACAGGGTCTAGGAGTAGCCACCTCTTATCACATTCAGTTTTCGCATTATATAAACCCTCCAATTATTCTAGCAGAAAAATAGTGCTATTATTTTACTGTTATGACCCTCAGTTTCTGAATAAGCCCTGATGGCTCCTGTGAAACTGCCCAAAAGGAAGTATACTGACTGCCTGTACACAAGTAAATTTCCTGTGAATCTGAGGGATGCTGGTTTCGGTGCTCACTTCACAAAAGGGATTGTAGAGAGAGCAGCTGAAGCTCCTGGCTGTGGCATGGAGCCATGGGATGCTGCCACAGCCCCTGTTTCTGGCTCCCTGTTCTCCTTCCTGGGGGAGATGGGAATGCCTCAGCCGCAGCACGTTGCAGAGATGTGAGTTTACAGCTGCTTGTTGTGGCCAAGGCAGCGTGGGGCAGGCAGAGCATTCCTATGAATCTGGCCAATGCCCTTTTTATAGGGTGAAATCCTATCCTTGTAAAATCAATGGGATATTTGCCATCACAGGGCCAGAGTTTCTCCCAGAAGTTCCTCATTGTAATCTGAGATAGGCAGGCAGGCATCACTGGGAGTGTAGAAAAAAATTCCTCTACTTGCTCTAGTTGGTTCCTGCTAGGCCCCGTTTTTCACTGTCTTGTATCTGAAATTTAATTTTTCACTGTGCCTGAGGTCTGGCAGCCTGGGAATTAGTTGAGACTACCTGCTCTCTTTATCCTACCCCAGGCACCAGTTAAAATTGCAGGAGGGAGCCTTTGCTCAGGCTGCTCCAGAAGGCTGTGGAATGGCGGGGGTGAACCATAACCGACACTTCACCTCCTGTTTTATCTCCCCCAGATCCTTTCCTCTCCCCATAGCAATTTATTTGCAGGGTGAGGATGATACAGGAGATCTCTTTCCTCCTTCATTCCCCTGGCGATGGTGCTTCTCTCCCCCTTGATGTGAATGAGATGGCTGCAGGGGAGGTGAGCAATAAAGGAAAAAGGACAGGGTTTTCAAGCACACTGAAACACATCTGTTGTTTCTCAGATTAGAATTGAGCCCATAACAGTTGTCTGAGAATTTGCAAGTTGGATTTATAAATCTGCCTTTGTTAACGGCTGAGTTATAAATGCACTGTGCAGTTTATAGAACGTGCCAGCAAATCTTAACTACAAACTCTTGATTTATAAACCATCCTTTTAAACAGTGTTTTTTCGTTTGGTTTTTACTAAAGTATTGCAGGACATGGCAAGTTGGAGAAAAAAGTTCATATCCGAAACAGGATTAACAAATCTTAAATCATATCTGTAAATCCTACAACAGATTTACAAATCATGACAATAAATCCGAAATAAAACCTCATCTTTTCCTTTTTTTTTTTTTTTTTCTCCTTCTTTGGCTTACAAATCCTGATTTTGCAGCTGGTTGGTAAGAAAGTGATTTATGAAACAAGAATTTAAAGCTCAACTGTCAGCATGATCAAGTCTGAGAGGTCTGGCTCTCACATCTTATCTGAGCGCTTTGATTTACAAGCTGTAGTCAGGCTCTTTCTATCACAGATTTTCTCCTGAAACTTGAAGTTGTTTATTGTGAGATCTACAAAAGGTTAAACTCTCTGTATGCCATAGTTTGACTGGCCTGGCACTGTTATGGAAAAGGTGATACCTAATCAGATTGCAGCTGGCAAAAGTGCCCTGTATAACATTTGGTTGTCAGAGAAAACAAACAGCAGCTGAGCAATACATTCTTGAAATGTTAACAAGTGGAGATCCCTGGCTCTTTCTACTTGTGTGCATCTGTAAGGCACAATGCATGCCTTCAAAACTACAACGACAGAGGTGCAGGTCCTCATACTGCTTGTTTACTTTTTAAGTCTCATTAGAGGTAAGATTAAATGTAGATTTCATGCTTCACTGAGTATGGGAGGACTTAGGCATATGCTTCTGCTTGTATTTTAGTACACAGTTGAACAGGATTATAGCTGATTTTTCTTCAGATTTGAGATCAGATTTTCTTTCTAACTCACGTCAATATCTGGCTTTGAACTTCATACAAATAAAAATGACAGACAATTAAAACTACATCATTACAGAATGCATTCTGGAAGCTGAAATAAATGTAATAAGCTGTCTCATTCCAAGGGAAAAAAAGCAACCCCAAACACCAACAATAGAAAGCAGCTCTTTGACAAAAGAATATTCAATTTACGTAGTATTTATCTGAATTTGTTTCTACTTGACAGATTAGCTCCCACTAGTCAGATAAGTAATTTAAAAATAACTTTCTGTACTCTAGAAGGATCAGTTTAAGTGACTATTTTTTCTTCATTGATAGTCATGCATTTCTTTATCTCATCTAATACATTTTCCTTCTACCTACTCTTCACCTCCTCTTTGTTGATTTAATACCAAGAATCTTTACATATGAAAGAACTTGGCGAATAGCATGTGAGAAGCCTGCTTCTCCACTACTATTTGGATTCGCTTGCTGACATTTGCATAGAACACCTTGTAGCTCAGAGGTTGCTTTCATTATTGTTTGAGCTCCTTGAGAGGTTCTGTGCTCTTGCAGCCAGGAGGAACAGTGGCAACCAAGTTATAACTCCAGACACAAGTTAATACTCTGGTCTTTTTAATAAAGTTAATCAGTATTTGCCCAAACTCAAATGTAAATGCTTTGTTGTGCTGTAGGGATTCAAAAATATGTTTAAGATGGTACATTAGGGGTTGGAAAATAACTGAGCCTACGCAAGTAAAACTGGAAGCTTATTTAATAGTGTAAAAGAATATTATTTTAGATTTCTGAATTATCTGCCTAATGTGATTGTTTTGCCTAGATTTGAAGCAGTTATTGTTTCCTGTTTAAACTTAATTGGGACCAGCAATCTTACGCACAGATGCATCAAGTCAGCATCTACCTGCCAAACCTATATGATACTAGCTGCAGCTGTCAGAAAGTGTTTAATTTGGGGCCAAATATTGTTGGGTTATTACTTGATTAGTCTCATATTCCTTCCAAGACACAAAATGGGCTGGGGGATATAGCCGGTCAAGACTGCTCTATACTCTGGCATTGTTACTCCTGGTGTTGCTTAGGACTTTAATGCTAAGTTCAAGACAAACCAAACATGTTGCAGAACAGTCCCTGTAAAACCAGAAAGTCCATTATAATTTTCTAGTAAAATCACTGAGATTCCTTAAGAACTGGGCAGGATGCTTCTGGTGCAGCAAAGCATCTAACATTTAGTGTGATAAATGTTTTGGTTTGACAGACAGCTACCTGGATTTCAAGAGATGAGATTCGATGTGCTGGTGCCTACTGATTACACAGTGATTATTTAAATCCTTGTTTATTGTTGGGAGCTGTTTACTGAACACAGCAGTCCACCAAGAAAAGACTTCCCAATCTGAACAAATAAATTGTGTAATCCTAATAGCAAACAAAGTGTTTCAGAAATAATGAGAAACTTCAAGGAGGGGGCTGGGGGCTGGAGCGTGGATGAGTACCTTTGTCAGTGCATACATCCCTCTCTAACACCTGCCAGTAAATTTTTAGAGACCAAGCAACTTCCTGGCAGGGCAGCAGGTTGAACTGATAACAAGATAGTATGTAAAGATAAACATTTAAACACAATTATGATAGTAGCATGGTTTGAATAATGCATGGGGCTGTTCCAGAATAAGCAAGTATCTGTTACTGCTTAAGAAAACTGTATTTTACTTTACTTGTGCTGGTTTTACCCAAGCATACCAAAACTACCTCAGGAAGAGCTCTGGGATTTGAAAAGCCATATGACCTATGATAAAAATGAAAACAAGAATTCAGAAATTTGCTTGGTGGCTTCTGTGGCTTAACAAATCAGAAGAAATCTCATATATAAAATAGCATGAATATATTTACCCTTCTGCCTTGGAGTAATGGACATTGAAACAAAGCTTAAGTAGATCTGGGAAGTTGTGAAGTGGAAGAAGAGGTCTCTGTTTTTATTATTGCAGTTGGCATACATACATACCTAAAAGAATGTTTGGATTTTCTCAACTACAGATCAAAATTTTCTAGACTGCCTTGAAAATCCTTCCCTAGTTAAACTGGAAACCCTGGAGATTTTGTGAGTAAGGGCATAGTAAAGAATTTAAAGTGAAAGGTCTTTTCTTCATAGCTGTACACTGAGCTGAAGCAGAGCTCGAGCATCCCAGGGACCTTGCGTGAAGTGTTAGTGTATTGCATGCAGAAGTGGCAGTTTAGGCCACATTATGGAACTCAAGGATGGACTTCTTATAAAAGTGTCACTTGAATGGCACAAAATTTTTTTTCACAATTGTATGCTGGGATTAATACCAATTTTTTCCAGAGTAAATGTGTACAAATTCAATCCTGTGATATAAGTAGTAGGGCCGATCAAAATGCGTCTAGTTTTCTTGGAAATTCTATTTTTTCCTTTAAAACCGTGAAAATCCTTAAGTGAAAACAGAAAGCAAAATATTTACTTCAAGTTGCTCCATCGTCTCAGTTTATCTAACCAAACCAAGAGGTTTCATCCTGGGGCAATTTGATATTAAAAAATGTAGTTTAAATTATTATTATTTTTTTTTAACCGCAGATTACTAGAGCACCACTGTGATTTTCTCATAATTTGAAGTGCAAATAACTCATACCTTCTTATCCTCAATGGGTCAGCCTTCCCTGTCTATACTGCAGCACACATTACTTCAGGGACTTGTTGCAGTACAAAATGGGAACCATTGTTAGAAAGCAGCTCAGAGGAAGTGGGTTGCTTTGGGAAAATGCTTTGAGGGTGTTTGGCTCCTAAAATAGAGTGCTTATGAAGCATTGTGACAGCTTACAAGAATCAGATTGAATATTGAAGTGAAGCATTGCTTACAAGACTGCTGAGATGTTTTGCTTCAGCTGAATGACATGTGTTTGTATTTCCCTGCAAAAATCTTCAACCTTTGGATAATACATTTTTTTTTCTCTTTGCTTTCATGTGTTTGAGGGCTTTTTCCCCTAAAAGAAGTCAAAATTATATGTGGAAATATGACACTACTATTGAAAAACTACATTTTGAGAACCTTCCCGTGTGTACAACTATTTTTTCATGGAAAAAAGAATAATAATTCTGTCCACCATGTTAATGCACAGTTTTGCAGCTGTATTCACACAGAGGCATGTGCAAATATAAACAGCCCTACTTGGCTGATGTACCCAAAGAGATTCCAAGTATTAAAGATAAGCCATTGCGTTTTACACTGAGTTATAAAGTACTAACAACCATTTTTCAGCACAGTAAAAAGAGATAGGTAAATGTGTTTTGTATTTAACTTTTTGGGTTTTCAGCTTGTTCTGGACAGGAAATACTTGAATAATAAGCTGTTTCTGTCTGTTCTCAGCTCTTCCCAAGCATACCTCCACACTTCCACTAAGAAAGAAGTGAAGGGAAAGAAGAAAACTCTCTTTCTGGGTAGCTGGAAGGTGGAAGGGCTCCATAGTGAGACAAGAGAATAGCAACCCTCCATACTATCTTCTTTGTGTGAGAAGAACAAAGACTGTTTTCTGGCCCTTTGCCTTGCCTCCCCCTCTTTCTCTTGGTGGTGGAAATCATCCAGCTCTCACGTCCCAGCAGTCCTTGGCAGCAGGGAGGAACAGCTCTGACTTTTCTCTGTGTTAAGTCCCCTGTGAATTAGTCTCAGATTCAATAAAGATTCTCTGTTTCTCTGAAAAAATGCATGTTATTGGTGTGAGTTTGCAAATATGCTGGTTTACAGAGTTTAAAATTATTGCTAACCTTTTATGGGAAGCCTGCAGAAGAAAGAAAGGTAACCTTTTTTGAACTGATACAGCTTTTAACAGCTCCCTAGATGAGTCCTAATATTAGAGGAGAAGCAAAGAAGAGAAAGACTACTGATGGGATAAATCTTTTCTTTTGTCTTTGAATTGCAGGTCAGGCTTTGCTTTTTAACAATGAAAAAGAAGTCAGAGCAGGTATTGACTTCACAATGATGCAGATCAGGTTTGTGTACCCATGCAGACATAAATGAGAATTCAAAGCCAGACATCATCTCACAGAGGGAAGAAATGGAAAATTAAACCTCTTATTATTGCATTGGAAATTATAGGATTATATCTATCACCCATAGCACACAACAAATGTTGTAGCCGGCTTTGCGGAGTGGATTTGCAAGACTTTGAAAACTAAAAATTTAGTAGTTAAAGAATGAAATAGAAATTGCAAGCAGCTTTTTATCTTTGTGATATATATATATATATATAACTTACAGCTTTCTTAAAAGGCGAAGAATTATCTCGTCAGTGTTATATGCTTTTTAAGTTAGACTTCATTGTGGACTGAAAGAGCAGCTTAATGAGGACCATATCCTTAAACATCTGCATCCATTCTATCAGTAGATCAAATCACTGCTTCCCTTAGGTGTATTTGACCTTACCCTATTCTTACAGGCTTCGCTTGCAGCAAGGATTTAATTCATAGTGTTTAGTATCAATTCTTAATACTTATCTCTCCAGTTTAATATTAATTAACCAATATTAATCTATTTCAATGGGATAATGTTTAAAACTGAGAAAGTTCTGCTTTTTTTCTGCTGTTATCATAAGTTGTCTGGAAAAAGCAGAAGAATATATTGGAAAAAAACCCCAACCAGTAGTGGCATTTATAGTTTAGCAGTGAGCAGCATACACGTCAAATGTTTTTCTTTGACTTTTTACACAATAAAAAAGACTTAAAGATTTTTTCCACTGGAACTTACAAATATCCCGGAGTTAATGTATGTATCTGAGGAAGAGAAGAACTTGATCTAAATGGTTACTTTTACCATTTTAGATTCTTATTCATTACAAATGTGAGTGCTTCCAAACATGATGGACCATGGAGTTCAGCCACATCTCGCCAGGGCGGGTGCGTTCAGGTTTCTCAGGCATGCATGATCAGTGAATGGAAGGAATTGTTAAACTGTACTAAATAAGAACAAAAGCCCCAGTGAGGTATTCCCTTACTTAGAAGCAACTTTTTGTTTCGATCTCCTTATTCAATTACATCATGGGATGATAATATGTAGGAGACATTAAGCCAGAATCACTTTAATCAAATAAAGAAACTGAAAAGAACTTCTACTCTCAGTATCATTTTATTGAGACTAATTTTGTTATTGTCTACAGTGTCCATATCAAAGAATCTGGATTGATTTAATCATTTCAGGTAAGGTTACAGAGAGTATCCTCAGTACGTGTCCATCATCATATCTTTATGGTGATCAGTGCCTTCATATTCATTTACATTAGCCTAGGATTTACCTGGTAACTTCAGACCCTAGCCCTCTCGGTAAATGTCTGGATGAACTCTGACTGATTCAGTGTTCAATAATCATGAAAGGGAACACCATTATTTGAAAAGATGTGTTATATACTTTTTCCCATGTAAGAAGCTGTCTGCTTCTTACCAGGTGAGAGGTGGCAAGAGACTCTGTCATTGCCCTTGCCCTCTATGGTAATGTTGGTGCCTCTTGCTTGGCAGCACAAGGCTGTACCTGTTTCTGTGCTTGGGGAACACGGAGGGCTGCCAAGAGCTTATTACTGCCAAGGGTAACTGATTACTAGGAATGCAATGAGGTAAGTAAATGCTTCTTGGTTTTCTCCCTCCTCTAGTACACCCATATGTGGTCAACCACAAGCTGGACCGAGTACAATGTTTGAATCAAGCCAGATGCAATAACCCTTAAATACGCCTGTGAAAAGGTGAGAGAGAAAGAGGGACATGTTTGCTCTGGTCTGGCAGTGCTGTCTTGGTGGTTCCACAAAAAAGTGCTGCATTTTTAAAAAATATGAATGGATTGATTTAAGACATTGATGTAATTAGGTCTTTGGTGATCCTAATTAGGGGCTCGTCTACTAATACAGAATGATTTTTGAGAACATATGCTTAGGGTCCGAATGCCAGAATGTAGGGCCTTGATTTGTGTCAACAAGCTGCGTGAGGGGATTTTCATCTGCAACATGTCTTCTTGATAAGCCATGTGTTCAGTGACAAAGACAAGGAAGGTGGCATGAACTTGGTATCTTACTCTTGCTGCTCAGTCTTCCTTTGTTCAAAAGACTTCTGTTGCCACATCAGGGAAGAAATGATAGCATACACCTATTGATCCACTGTGACATGTCAACAGCAAAGGTGAGATTGAACTGAGCATTATCTGACTAGAACATCATCAGAAGAGATAGCCAAGAGCCTTCACATGCCAATTGTGTGTCCAAGTGTCTGGCTGATCTTTGCAAATGGCAAATAAATCCCCTGAAATACACATAGGCTCTGCAGTAGTTTTCAAAGGGGAACAGGTCATGAATGACTTAACTATCATTAATAGTGCTCTGTAATTATTATCTTGTTAGGATGTGTTCCTTTAAAACCACCCCCGAGGAGAAGCGACTAAGTCAAGGGCACATCTCGGACAGATCTCCCCCTACAGATCTCTCTGTGGGATTACCCTTGTGTTTAGCTTTGCTGTTAAAATAATCAATTACGTTCATCTTTTAATTAATGAACTAGTATCCGTTTCATAGAACATGTTCATGCCGTAATTACTGCAGTCGTGTTACCAGTGGAGCACTTGAAGAATGAACGTGTGTAGAGTGCTGTTGAGCTTGAATTGCATGCTGTGGGGAGGCAAGGATAATGTTTCCTCTACTATTGAGTGGAACGGGATTTTTTTATGAGAAAATACTGAAGAATCTGACCAAAATACCAGTAAGGAGACAATGTCTTTTCCTCTTGTTTGTTGTGTATTAACTGTAGCATTCTCTTTTATAATCAGAATTTATTTGGAGTTTTGTTTAAGCATGTGTCTGACCAGCAGCAGAAAGTCTGTTCTGTACAGTAGGGAAAATCTGCAATGTACTGTATGTGGAAAAAGAATAAAACATCTTGCATCCTTCCACTTTTTTATAATATACTGTCAAACACTTTTGTGAATAAGGTTTCAAAATTCCATGGTATCTTGAAAATCTTTAATAAAAAGTAAAACATCAATATTAAACATGTCTGAATAGAGGCTTTATGGGGAATGAACTAGATGGACAGTTTGATCTCTTGGAAAGTGATACTTCCATTTGAAATCATTTTACCTGATAATATTTTAGACTTCTTATCAATTAAATTCTATATTGAAAATTGGAGGAAAAAAAGATGTACCTAAAACTTTATTAAAGTCAAGTAGACATGCCACAGTAAGCTACTGGGGTGGTTCTTAAACTGGTGTAAATTGACCTGGCTCCACTGACATAAGGAAAGACCTATCTTTTAAGTTCAGCCCTCCAGTGAATCTAAACATGACTCATAAATACATACATGTACATGTGCAATTTCTTGTATTTGTTTATAGGGCTAGCTATAGAAATGGTTTCTCTATGTTCCTCCTGGAATCTGAGAATAATGTACAGATTCATTTCAGCGAATCAGAACATACAGCAACGAAAAGTAGTTGGGAAGATCATGTAAGGGGCTCTTTAAATGACTAGAGTCTTCCTACGCATCTGTCAAACTGTGAAATAAAAAATAAACTGTAAAGGATTTGTTTTGTGGTTTTGGGGTATTTTTTTTGTTGTTTTGTTTTGCTTTGCCACATTTTCTCCATTCAATTTCCTTATTACCTTTCGAAAACCTTAGACCAAGTTTAAAATTTGCATTTCAGTTGGTTATACAGCTGGTATTCATTTGCATAGCACCTCTTTTCTACTGATCATCTGGTGGAGGAATGTTGCTGTATGCTTAAAAGTTAATGCTGTGTTATGTAGATGGTGACAGAAAATATCTGCTTTATATAATTACAGTTTTAGACCAAACAAGAAGAAAATTACATTAATAGTTTATGCATATGATAATCAAAGAAAGTTATATTCCAGAACAGAGGCAGTATGCAATAATTTTCTAGAAATTAAAGTATTTCTCACTTTGGCTTCCTCATCCATTTGAGTTTTAAGTTTCTGCCTGAGGCAGATTTTAATGGTTGCATTATGAAACTCTCAAAGTGACTGTGATGAAGACACTGACAAACTGAGCAATACTGGTGTTACCCAGTTACATTACAAAAGTTACACACAAGAACTTATATGAATCATCATGCAGTGGATATGTGTCAGGTGGCAAATAATGAGATTTAAAAGATCCTGTATGTGCAGTTTATTCCAGAATTTTCTTCTCCAATGTTTCTTTTACTTGCCAGTAAACTCTCTCACTTGTCTTGTTGTGAGAGTATGAATATTGAACTAATGGACTTGTATTTCAGGAAGTTTCTTGGTGAAAATACTTACGCTCTGGAGTGGCCAGCTCCACCAGTGCTTTGAACTCTGTGCTTCAGCAGCAGCTCACACAGAGATGGCACTTTGGAAACCTGTGCTGGCTTGTGCTCTTCCTCTTCTCCCTGGATCTATCAGGAAAAAACTTTCTCATGAAGAAGCATGTGAACACTCTGCATGGAATTGTGATATATTACAGATGCATAGTAAGTTAAATTTATGATAGCTACCTTTGACCTCCCCCTATATGCTTTACTTATTAATCACATCTCTTATGGGATTACTTCTGCTGAACAACTTCCAAGATTCCACATTTTTAAACTAGTCTGTCAGAGATGTGCATGAATATACAATGCTACTGAAGGAGGAAGGAGATGTGAGTTAGAGGCCTCATCAAGCAGAAATGTTTCACTGTTTCAGAAAATTGAACAAGAATGGAGGAAGAGGAGGAAAGTTATTGCTCTAAGCAACACTAGATTAATGTCAGGTCATTTCAATGGTGCTTCCTTTTACCGACTATTATGGTGGTGGAGTGCTCATACACAGACAAGTGTCTAATCAAGACTAGGATATGATGGCCAAATCTCTACTGCATTTTGACCCAGTTCTGGATTCAAATCTTAGATGATGTCAGTGAGGTCAGCCTCCTTGCTACCCTCTCCCATGTTGCCATGCCGACACTCACCCTCAATGCAGAAGTTCTGAAAAGGGGTCCATGTAAATTCACTCACAGTGTCAGCTCTAGGAAACTGTGCTTCTCCTTTCATGTGCCAGTGAAGATAAAAATACTATCCCACCACCATCCATTAAACGCGTACTCTATATATAGAGAATATATTAGAATGATACTACGGATATTGAATTTATCTTCATGGAATGGGGATGGTCTCATCAGTCATGAGTGTCACGACTAAGCAAAGACACAAGTGAATAATGAAGCCACCCTTATCGAGTACAGATGAATTCAATTTCCTCTGCACTATAATGTCATATTTGATTCAGTGAACTATAACATCTACTTTTTATATTTTAAGTTGCCCATGGGTTCTATCTTTTTCTCATTCTCCCTCTCTAAAATTGTTTTTGCAATGCATTTTTCTGCTTTTATGTATCCTGCATGTCTTTTTCCTCTGTCTGACATAACAACTGAGTTTAATCATAAATGGCATACACAGAATGAGAACACTTACCATGTCAGGTGCCTAAATTCCCTGCTCATCCAAGCTTCCTGGAGGACCTATCCCTGTGAGCTATGCTGGCAACACTTCACACACAGAAGTGCAGGCCATGTATGAATGTGCTTGTTCTGGGATATCTGTACGGCTATGTTCTCTTGTGATTTTTGAAAAAGTGTGTATGAGTCTTTCCATTCTGATGGACAGAGTAATGTGATGAAACTAACTGTAGGAGTGGCCTTGGTGTTAAGCACCCATAACTGTTGTGAGCACAGGCTGCGAAAAATAAACCAAATGTGTACTAGCAGTAGGTCATGTGCAGAAAAGTCCATGTAAAAGCAGAGCAGGGAGCAAACATTTCTATGGCCTTCCTTTTACTGGGGTAGTTCTTGATACGATTACAGCTAATCAGAAAGGGTGCTCCTTTCCACACTACCTGTCCTCTACCCTTTCTCCTAGGAAATGCCTTTACTGTGTGCTGCCTATCGGCTTGCCTTCTAAGCCGCGGTTTCAGGATCCTTTGGATGCACTGGAAATAAATGCCACCTGCACAGCACTGCCACCACCAGGCATTAGCCAGTGAAAGAAGCCACAAAAACGAAGCATATTCAAACCCTTTTCATTTCTACTGTTGAAGTTGTGTTAACGTTCTGGCTGCAGACAATACCAGAGTTGTTTTTAGTCGATTTAACCCTTAGCATAATCCTACAAAACAGATATGAAAGTCTATCTGCTTCGACAAAAGAATGTGTTACTTAAGCTACCAAGGGCAGAGTGTGGTGCTGTCCCTGGAACGAATTCCTCCCAGCTGGCACAACACTCAGCATGGTGGAGGCATGGCCTCTGGCTCAAATCCCCAGAGCTTGCTGTAGTTTTTCTTCCTCGCAATACAAAGAATAAACACAAATGTGTTGCGTGAGCAATGCAGCTGCTGCATCTACTCTAAGCACGATGTTGTTTTATACCTAGACTGTATTTTCTTATTGCTTAATACAGAAAAAGGCGCAATAGCTCAATTTCAAGCTAATTAAAGTGGTAGAAGATTCTGTGGGAATGCCTCTCCAGGTTTTACCAATAAACTCCTTAGAGAAACAAGGAGACGTATTCACATTATATTTACCTAATAGATGAGATTCAGTCTATTAGATGAGATATGAAGTAAATTAAATTCCATGGCAGGTGAACACCCTGAGGGTACTGTAGTTTATAACACTATATTAATATTCTGTAAGACCACTGCATGAGCTTAGCACAGCTAACTTCAAAATTAGCTTTACAGGCCACCTGCAGAATTTTTTCTGGTTGCTTTCATAGTCAGTACTGCAATCATAGATAATTTAACATAAATATTAAGTAAATAATTGGCTCAGAATATTTCAAGGTTAGGGACATAAATCTCATTCCCATTACATGAATGCAAGCCATAAAAATACAAGGTGGTACTTAGCCTGGCAATTTCAGTTTCCAATGAGCCATATTCCCTTCCATTTTTGAAAAATAGAAAAGACCTAAAGAAATTCTACAGAATGCAGTTACAGAAGGTGCAGAAGAATTATTATGGAAAGGAGATACTAATCCAGACCTCTATGTAAAAATGCTCAGGCTGATAAGATGATTCTAATGAGCACTACTAAGGTTTTAGAGTGCATTTGTATAGATTTAGTGATATGAATACAGGCTGAAGTTGTTTTGCTATGCTTTTCGGAAAGAATTATTTCTGAAGCTGGGCACTGGCTGAGGTAACAAGAAAGAGGTAGTGGGTGTGCCTCATTATGGCAGCTATGGTTACAAGATGCTTTCTAATTAACTGCTAGAAGCTTACAACTTGCAGGTTAGCCAGAAGTAATCATCAAAATAAAAAAGCATTTACATTTTGAAGGCAGTAAGCTCTTTCTGTAATGCAGATCTCTAGTGCCAAAGCTTAGGAACAAAATCAAGAGCAACTGCTTTCAGATGTCAGACTTCTGTCTGTTTCCAAAAAAATCTTAGCAGTTCATGACAGTGATACTTGGGGAAAAGTCAGCAAGGTACCATGTCTATTGTGTGCATTTTCCCAACAGCAAAAGACTTCTATTATTTTTAGATTCTTGTCTGGTACTTTTGTTCTTAATTTCTTGCACATTAAGGGTCCAAGAAAGTTTGTATTTTAGTCATAGCTTCAGAGACTGAATTAACCATCCGTTGCTTTCCAGATCCTTCCAGATCCAGATATTATTGCCAAATTGCAAGAGGTGGCTGAGGAAGGAAAGTTGCAGGTGTCCCTCATAGATCAGGTGATGCCTGTTAATACAAAATTGATCCCAATAAGTAATTTTATCAGCACTTGTCACAGGGAAACTTGTAATTGCAGAATCTGAGTTCAGGGTTCAGCTGTTGGCTTTTTCCTGTTGCTTCCTTAGTACATGTAGGAATTGCTTTAGATTTAGTAAGGTTTTTGTGTGTTCTTTTATTTAGGCCATTAAATACTGAATCTCAACAAGCTAAGTCTTCTTTAAGTGATTCCATTAGAAGATATCTGTAGAGGATGCTTTTTGGCTATTTCCCTACTGCATTGGGGAAATCTTCTGCAGATATAAAACTGGGATAGCAAGATCTTTTCCTGGCCTTCTTTTTCGAAAGCAAGTATGTTGAGGCATTGGCGTTGGCATGGAAGGGTGTGTTATGAATCTTCTAGTCATAGTAACAAAATTCATCACAGATAGTTGCTAAGATTGTATCTGAATATTTACTAACTTATGCAACTGTAGAGATTGTTGCTTAAAAGCAATTGGAATGGATTGAAAAGGAGTCAAAGTCCATTGAAAACTGAAAAGAAATCTGGGACTTTTTAGGCAGAAATGTTTCCACTGTCTTTTCTCATACGCCTAATGGATGTTCTTCTTCCTTTATGCCAAGAGGTGAGGACATGTTGGTGTGAGCTTTTAATTATTAAGTGATGTATTGATTTAGGCATTTCTCTCTCAAAATTGAAGTATGCTTGTATGAGTATAGTGCTAAAAAGATATGTTCACATATGGAGGTGTGAACCAAAATCAAACTTGGAGCAGGAAAACAGGATTCAAAGTTAAGGCAGAAGGATGTAAAGAGAAGGCAGGAATTATCTTGCTTATTCTGGTAATTTTCTCCTCAGATTTATTGAGGTACTAAGATGTGTCTTGATTACATTTCCTGTGTCTGCTAGTGTTCCTGACCTTGCACTTTGATACTATGAAGGCTCATACCTACCATGCAACTTTCATGACTGAATAATTTCAGTAGTGAAAAGTCTGCTGTATTAAAGTGCATAGAAGTTAAATAGCTAAAGTCTAAGGCAAACATATGAGGTAATATATAGTGTAATTTTTTATATTCTTTATTTTTCTTACTATACCCTAGAGATACTGGGAGACAGTGGAGATAATGTGTAATGAATGCCAGAAAATGTGTGTAAGAGCACTGTATGGTGAATAAATTAAAGCCTTTAGTCATAAGACCAATAACAGGAGAATCAAAAAATTAAGAAATATAAGCAAGGGAGACAAAACATCTAGCAGAACAAATGGATATAATAATTTTCAAACATGTCAGCTCAAATCAACTAAGTTAAGCAATCAGAGTCTCAGTGCATGCCTGGACTAGGGAAGCTTTGTCACTGAGTATTGTAAAATTGAAAGGAGTCATAAACTGTCGGAGAACAGAACAGGAGTATATGTCTGACCATTTATAATCATTTAATCAAACATGGAACCCATTGCTGGACTCTAGTAGCTTTGGAGACTACTTTGTCTGTGTATTCATAGATCATTCATAATGCAGTGAGCCATAAAATGCTCTCTCACTTTCTTGCTTAAGCAGTTTCAACACCTTCCTCTGGGACAAATTTCTCTAATAATAAGAGGTAATTCAATTTTGCTCTTGCTCAGTCCTAAGCAAACAGTTCTGGTTGTTGTGACTTACCAGCTATGTGGAGGTTAAGCAGGGAAGACAACATAACTATAGGAAGCTACTGGGTGCCCTTGTCAGACTATAAATTGAATGTTGTATAATCTGTCATGGATATTGATGCTTTAAAAACCTGAAGGTATTGCTGTGTTTTGTGGCACTGTGGAAACTGGTGCCTGTCTCATCACACCTTCATTGATAAGAGTGCAGTTAGGTGAGCCTGGGACATGGGGAGACCTGGCTTCTGCTGTGGGAGATAGAGACAGTGACTATTCGTGTGGTAGGGTGATGTGAATATTCCTGGTGGTGGTAGTGGGGAAGGCAGTTTTGATGCTGGAAATGGTGTCCTTTTCTGCTGTGCATGGTAGGAATTGAAAGGAAAGGGCTCTAGAAGGGGCAGCACTTTCTTGCAGCAGCCAGAGTGCCTTCCTCTCCCTCCTGACATGTCACTGATTATAAGCTTACTTCTAACTGTGTGCTTTTCTGTTTTGGGGATCTACTGAACAGGTAAGCTGAATAACATTCTTCATTCTAACAGGCGTATTTCTACCACAGATATAAGGCACTTGCCAGTAGTTGTGCAGTTCAGGGAACAAGTTAGCTGTTTGAGTATTCACGGATTGTTCTAGCTTGGATTTATGTCTCTCTTTAAATTTACAGCTCGGGAAGTAAATTTAACTTGTAGAACTGCTGTGTTTATGAAGAATACCTTAAAATAGTTTCTTTATCCATTTCTTTAAGATCTTGTCTTATAAATGTTTTAGAAAATACACTTGTATTTGTTTTACTAACAATGAGCACTTAACTGACTTGTATTTATGTTGCTACAGAGAGAAAGCAAATAGTAGTTATAGCAGGGACATGAAAATTAATGTAGAAATGGAATAAACTGATTGTGTAAGAACCAAGCATTGATTTATTTGGGTTAGTTTAAAAATTAAACAACAAAACTCTCATCAGTTTTTTCTTTGTAATGTTTCTTGGGCCTTCCTTTGAAGCAGCTGACCCCTTTAGAAAAATGATACCAGACAAGCCACTAGTGAGATTTGTCTTGTCAAATCAAATATTTAATTCCTGTAGCTATTTTTCTTTCTAACCCATTAGTTTGAGGCTCATCGGCAGACCATATGATACCAAAGTTGTAGTCTTACCTTGTATTGACTGGGGTTTCCCTTGACATAAGGGTTTGACAGAAAGCATCCTGACTGCTCCTGAGTATTTCCTGGTTGAAGAGGTTCTGAATGCTTTTCTATTTTAACTTTTTTTTATTTAATTTCAAAGTAACTGGATACACCTAACATCTCCCTATATTTTCCCTTTTTCTGCTCTAGATGGCAATGTAAC
>JBCJKH010024729.1:0-10500 GCA_039877255.1 Loriculus beryllinus | reverse complement strand
CCTTTCTGCTCTGCATAATGGGCTACTCAGGCTCAGTTCTCTGAGCTTGGTTGTCTGCCTTTTTTAAATGTCTCTGAAATTCATCCAGCTTCACAAACCTGCTTCCTTATCTGTGTTCATATCAGAAAAGATGCCAGAACAGCTAGGGGATGAATTATCTATTTATTTATTCATTACAAATATTCCTTTGACCTGGTGAAATGTGGTGAGCTGGAAAAGCTTTTTTTTTGTCACTCATGTTACCTCTTATCCTCCACAGGAGTCACAGAGGATTTAAAGGTCATCTGAAAAGCAGCCTTTTGCTCTTTGACAGCCTTTTCAATATTAGCCTCCAGTTCTGTTTTACAAAGTCATCATTATTAACTGCATTGTGGCTACTGCTATTTTCCTGGAATTGCAGGGAAACTTGAGATACTAATTGCAATGAGTTAATTTGGCAATACTGTGTAAACTTCCTTAAGGCGTTAGTTAAGAATATACTTTCCTTTACACAAAGAGTATTTGAAAGAGAGAAGAAACTGCAAATGCAGCAGAAGGTATGCTTTTGTATTTTCATACTTAAGAGTAGATGGTATAATTAGCTTACAATGGCAGTTGAATATATTTCTCAGAATGAGAAGATACAGAATTAAAAAGTAGGTTTAGCTTAATGATAATCAGTGATAATGATGATAATAATAACAGTACTTAGACCTTTAATGCAGAGATTTGCATCTTGAAAGTGCTATGCAAAACACTGATTTAATTACTGTCACCTCTTCAGGGAAGGTAGGTATTATTGCCCTGACTTAATAGATAGGGTAATAGAGATATAAGGAAATGAAATGACTTGCCAAAGGCTCTGCAAGAGCCTGCACAGGGATTCAAACTTTCCAAGTCCCTTTACCATACGCTCCCTTATACCAGCCTAATTATGCACATTTTGGGCTGCTCTGTGCTTTTGGAACTCAAGCCAAAGTCCTTTGAAATTAGAACTGTGTGTAACACTCTTGAAGGTTGTATTTTTTAATCAGAAGGTGATTGGAAAAAATACTTGAATATGATTTTCTCCTCTCAGTAAGCCTGGAGCATGTAGTTGGAGTCTGCATTTTCATTTTTGTTTTTACTTTTTTTTTTTAATTCTTTTTAAAACAGACCAACTTCTAAAAGAATGGTCAAAATTCTGCACAGAGTAATTCAGGAAACAAAGGAGATTTTTCTGAAATTACTCATTGTTAATTTGAGAAGTGGGTGGCCTGAAATTTTTCCTCAAATTCCAAATTTATTATTTTTTTCCTCTGACAAGCAAACTGCCTTTTTTCCTTTCTTTCTTTTTTTTTTTTTTTGAGTTTATATCTAGTAAATATATTTTGTCTGGTTCCTATTAAAATCACTGTGAATCTTTCTGCCTCAACTATTTCTCCTTGTGAAAGGACTGAGATCAGTCCTGTGATTTGAGTAAAATGGTGTGATGTTAACATAAGCAGTTTTCTGACCACAGCCACA
Source organism: Loriculus beryllinus (assembly GCA_039877255.1). Lineage (NCBI taxonomy): Eukaryota > Metazoa > Chordata > Aves > Psittaciformes > Psittacidae > Loriculus > Loriculus beryllinus. Next base: position 9,015 of record JBCJKH010024729.1, on the reverse strand, counting down.
ATTGAAGGTGATGATGAGATATTGTAAGGTAAATTGTATTCCGTAAGTATAAAGTGAAAACATCAGCTTCTAGGTGTAATTATTTCCTTGTGTGAAAGACGTTAAAAGTAGACTAGACAAATGAGTTTTGCTTTGACTGCTTTTGCAATGTTTTAGCACAGATCTTATAGGCTTCTTGGTTCTGGTTAATTAAGTCTGAGACATAGTTCACTTCTTTGATAAGAAATGTAGTTCCATATCTGTAGAGCATAAGGCAATAATAAATGTCAGCATCTGTGTTTGTGGGATTTAGAAGGAGCTTTTGATAATTGTTTTCTCTGCTTCCTTCCTTCTATCACCTTTGCTTACTAGCGGATCAGTGCACACAGACTTACAGGCATTTAAAACCTGGATGTGCTGAGCACCTCTCTGTGAACAGGGTGAAATACCCCTCTATTCTGTGAGCCTTTCTGGACACAGCTGGTGTTGCATTTATGTGTTTTTGGTACCTACAGTGTGTGTAGGCATTTGCTGGTACTCTGAAGGGACATGACATCCGTAGGTAACAACTTCATGTAGCGTTATTGATTTTTGCATTGTACCAGCAGTCATTTCTGGGGGTGTAAATCCCTTGCGGAGCCTCTTATGATAGTCTGACCTAAAGCTTCAGAAGGTTTTTGTAGATGAACTTCAGGAACACTTTCCCTGTTTCCAGAACAAGATAGTTGAATTCATTCAGTTAAGCAAAACATCAAACATTTTTATCCAACAGACTTTAACCAGGGTTTTCATTAAAGGCTTTTGCTTTTTTTAAAACTTTTTGATTTTTTTTTTCATATTGTCGTAACTGAACACAGCAGCAGAAATGAGGAACACTGAAAAAATAGTGGAGAAACTTTCTGAAAGACTACCTTTGTATTTGCTTTCCACAGGCATTTTAAATTGAAACTGAAATGTTTTTCTAATGGTCACAGTTTTCCAGTCACGGTAAGAGTGAAGAAACTGTTTCTGTAAGGGGGAAATAGGCCATAAGACAAAGAGTGGCTGGTCACACTGCTCAAGTTTAGAGAGATTTTTTTTGTTTGTTTGCTTGTTTGTTTGTTTTTCACCAAATTGCTTTGAATAGATGATATGGGTTAGAACTGTTCCCATGAATTATTTAGCAAATCATTTCCAGAGAGTTACACAATCTAACAGAAATGTTCATTCTTTCATCTAATTGGTAAGACTTATTCACTGCTCTAATTGCTAAAACTAAGTGGCTTTTTCGAACATAGAGTAGAAATGAAATACTGAATTTGGTTCATCCTGACAATCTATGTTAGAATATCAGAAATGAGCTGTTGTCTTCACATAGTTTAGCTGGCCCTGGGCTTTGAGTAGTACTAAATAAGAGGTGAAACCCACAGGAGTGGAATAAGAAATATGCACCTAAAAATGAGATTGTGCTGTAATATATGTTGATCACACAAGGTGGCGGAATGAGCTTAGGGCTGTCCCAGAAATAAGAGGCAGTGAAGCATCATTTCTTTCAGTAAACAGTGTACCCATGCTTGCCCTATGAATGCGCCAACTTGCTTCTGAGCGTGTAGAGGGATGTAGGAGAGCATTATAATACCACGTTTTTTGATAATTATCCAATGTCTTCAATTTCCTTTGGAAATTTAATGGAAACTGTTAAAAGGTTGTGGCTAACTTTGGAAATTAATAATCATACAATGCTGAATCTGTTCATATCTTCAGCTTTATTGAAAGCACAGTTTACTTTCTGTCAATACATTGATTCTCTAAGTGGGGCTGAACTCTTCAGATGAAGGACAGCTACAAGAACAGGCATGCAAGGGAGCATTTTGCTTTTCATTATTGATCTATGGCTAAATCCGCTTCTATTGTATGTGAATGAAACTCTATTGACTTTCCTGGTGTTGCATTTACTTACTGAAGGCCTGAGCATACCAGGTAGATATATGTGGCTGAACTGAGGGCAACCCAAAGAGCAAAAATTGAAGTCCAAGGCAAAAAGAAAGGATTACTCTGCAGCAATTTCCATGCTACTACTTTGGTCAATGAGGTGGGGAATAGTAGCAATATTTCTTTCTGCACCTGTGCAGCTACCAGATGCTTAGCTTGACCTCTGGGCCTGCACTTGTAATGCTCACTTCCAGAGGCACAGCTGAGCTGCATCACCAAAGGAGTCTTCGGATGCAGGTTGCAAGTATGCTCTTATATGTCCTTGCTCAACTTGCCCGTTTGGAGCTATGGGGCAGCCAAACAGTGCAGCAGAATAATGGAAAATATCAGCTATGGTGAGAGACTCCTTCCAGTCTGTCCTAGATGTAAATTGCACCAGTAACACATAAGGGCAGGTTGTGTGTGGAGCCCAGTCAATGGTTGCTTGAAGAAAAAGAGAAGATATGTCACTGTTGGAGGTATTTTAAAAGAAGCTAAGACATCTTGCATCTGAATTTACTCCTGTGTGTAACTGAATTAACTGATCAGTATAGTCTTATAAGTAAGGGCTTAACGACTAGGATCTCTTCATTGCTCCTTATGCAATACATTTTTGGAAACTCATTAGAAGCTATTAGAACTTATTCACCCTTGCAACCTTTTCAGCAGATGTTCAGCTGTTTGTTTTTCCTTTACTGCCTTAAGATATTTGGCTAAGCATTAAAACAAGACTGGAACAGGTCAGGAAAGAATTTATTTCCCAGAAAAATAAGTAGTAAAATAAATGTTAATTAATTAAAAAAGATAGCTGTAATCTATTAATGAGAACTGGAAAACAAAAATTAACTGAAAATTTGAAATTTAGAGCTACAGCAAACACTGGAATTGCAAGCTTTCTCTTTGTACAGCCAGAAGGTCACAAAATGATAAAGAAGGAAAAAAAGAACTAAGAGAAAAGGCAAAGAATGAAATAACATTAAGAGGTTTGAAAAATGTGTTTTGCATCAGCTGTATTCGCCTTTGGCTGTTCAACCATTCAGGGAAGCTGCAGTACATGGGACTCATAAGGCTTCCTGTGTTTCTAGCTCACACCTGAGTGCTGGGCTTCAGACCTGAGAGGACTGTCACCTCTTGTTATTGTGTCCAGCTTACCCCATAGTTATGTTCTGTCTTTCAGCTATTAACTGCTGTCTCTCAGCTGAGCCTCAGCACTGTGTGACATCTCCACCGACCCACTGCAGAGCCAGGGATGTTATTTTTAATTGCCGGTGGTTTTAACTTACCTACTCTAATGTACACTGCACAGGTCTGAGTCACTCACACGTACTTCTCAGCCTAGATCAGGTAACTGAGTGGAGATAGCTCCTCAAAATGCCTCTCTGCTGTGACTGCCTGCGAGTCCTCCCTCTTCTTTTCAGTACAAAGCCAGGCACTAACAGCCTAAACCACTGCAGGGGATGCTTTGAGTTAAACTGCTAGCCTTGTGCTGAAATGGGTAAAAATGCTCACTTATACCTGCTCCTCACCACCTCTCAACCACTAATTACTGTCTTTCGGTCTGATTTGCCTGGTGGCAGTCTGCTGCTGTGGATGGGGCATGCCTAGGAAAGTGGAAGCTCCCTGGGAGATCCAAGCCAGGGGCTGTGGTGTGACGAATAGTAACGGTAGGGATGGCTGGTGAGCTGGAGCACACGTGTGGGCTCAGAGAAGCCTTCTGGCTGCTCTCTCTCACAATGTACCAAACCTCATGTAAATGGCTTGATTCACACAGTCCGGTCAGAGAGCTGCAGTGCAGTGTGAGAGTGAGGATTGAAACAGGACTGAATACCCTGAATATACACAAATTGTAGGCATCAGCCTTTATATTACAAGTAACTATTTCGTGTTTGAAGAGGCATTAGAGACTGTCTGCATCGTAAGAGGGTAACTTGGCAATGAGACAGCCATGGCTGAGCCAGAGCAGAAGTGCAGAGCTCTCCAATGAGCAGATGATATGGGACAGCTCCCTTTGTCACCTTCCAAAATCACTGCGCAAAGTTATGTCCACAAATTGGTTAAATAGGAATAAGTGATTGCATTTCATTCAATATCTAAACAGTCTCAGTAGTCTTAGCCAGTGCCCCTGAAAAGCAGAAAGCAAGCAGAGGCAAAGCAGTACTGGGAGAGCTGGCATTGAAAGCATTGTGGTGGGTCAAAATATCAATGGCAGAAACACAGATGCTCCTACAGACTCCATCCTGTTATATGCAAGTGCTGTTCATGCCTGCAAAACACACATGAAAGCAGAGCACTGTCTCTGGACACACACGCACATATGCACCCACAGATACATATGTGCTATAGAAGTGATGTGTGGTTAAACAAGCTGGTTGGGATAGAAAGTGCTGTGGGGTTCATGTGGTCACTGAAGGAGTTATCATTTGAGAGTGCTGTTGAAAGCTCGCAGGGCAAATGCATATGGATGACCCCAGTGTCTGTAAAAACATGCTGTGGCACTGCTGGATTAAGCTGGAATCTGCGGATGATCCCTGACAGCTTTTGTAAAGTGATATGAAGCAAAATACCTGCGAGAGTGAGGAAATCATTCTGTGTTGATTAATGCCAGTGTTGTTGGTATTGATGGTTTAGCTGCCTGTGCGAAACAAATGTGGGCAATCAGTTCATCTTAAAATAACTTCTACAACTGAATGAAGGATGTTGTTGCCTAATCTATTTTATACTAATTGCTCCATGCCACAAATTCCGGCCCTGATCCAACTTGACACTGAGGAGAGGCACTACATTTACTGCAGTAGTGTTTGGATCAAGGCTTCATTTTAAGGAGAGCAAATAGCATGCTAAATTAGCATTCATCTGAGTTGCTACTATCTCTTTCTTGAGAAGCAGGCAGGTTTGATATTTTCTGTGTAGCCAAATGAGTCTTAGCACTTTCAGGCTGGATTGCAAGCCAGAAAGCCAACCTAAGCACATAAAAGTTTCTGTAAGAGCTGGTGCCCTATAGGCTGCTGCCTGTGACAGACTGTCTTAGTTGGGTGTCTGACATGGCGGTCTCACTGCTGTGTTACCACACAGAGTCATTTTCCACCCAAGAAACACTTAGCGCTTATAAGGCATTTTTCAAAAATCACACTGGGGCTATACCTGGGGCTTTAGCTATTTAAACATCTTAAAAAATCTATCCCTCGAGAGGATTTAACTTGGCAGGATTTAGGCTGCTAAGGCTCGCATCATCAAAGAGACCAAAGAGTCAATCCATCTCTTTTCACGCTTAAGGACATAATAGTGTCATGCCCCCTCCCATGAGGGGGTACTGCAGAGAAATTTCCAAGCTCTCAGCACCCAAACTAGCTAGCTTTGGAAGCAGATGGAGTATAATTATAGCAGTGTTGAGCTGCACCTGAACTAATTAGCTCTGCTGAGAAACAGGGATTGAATTTAATAATGCATGTTCTGCCATACCAAAAAGGCTAGGCTGCCTTTGAGACCCATGCAAGTATCTCTGCATGGTGCTGTGATGAACTCTGTGGATGTACTCTGAAAGTCAGCTCAGAGCTTTTTTTTCCACCATAATCCACTGCACAATGTAGATATCACCTTGTCCCAGCATTCAGGTACTATTGGCATAATTACTCCTTAGCTGTCACTTACCTCCTGACTATTAGTTTAGCATGTTAAGTTCTGCATATGCTCAAGATTTTGTTGTCCAAACTCACCTAAATATTGAGATCTGCCGCAAGGTCTGCCTAAAGCCTTGAAGCCTTCAAAATGAGACTATTTTCATGATGGTCCTGATGTTACTGGCATGGTCAAAATGTGCTCAAAGTAAATGTAAGAGAAAGGTAGAAGACCCATGCTCAGATCACTGGTCTGGGGTAGTGGTACCTACCAGACATCGATTTGTACTCCCATTTTAGATACTTCTCCCAATTGATCTGGCCTCAGTCCTCTACATAGCAAATTATTTCTAGAGAGGGGTAATTCTTGTGTTGGTGACTGATATATTTTTCCCACTTCACAGAAAGCTGGGTGTTGGGATGCCGACTTGCAGTGCTGGTTTGAACTTCAGCTCTGGCTGAGATTTGGGCAGAAGAAGTGGTTTGACCCTGTCCCTCAGGTCCTCAGGGGGTGACTTAACTCCACAGCTGTCACTCCTGGCCTACCCACTATTACCCTTTAAAAATGGAAACCTGTAGTTTTGTATTATGCAAGTGGCCGAGATTATTTATGAGCTTAGTGGTACTGAACAGACAGTGCTGGACATGTATAAGCACTGTCCTTTTTTTTCTGAAATATGTTTCTTGCTAGTTTGGTCCATGTCCTATTCAGCAGTATTCTGTGGATACCGCAATTAGGTGCCAATCCATGAAGACTTTGCACGAGTACTGTAAGACGTAGGATTAGCACTATGAGAGAGGTGTCACATTGCTTAATTCTGTAAAGCCTAATTACTACCTAGGAAGTGCAAATGGAAATTGGACCCTTGAATTACTTAAAGTCTTTGAAAATTTAAGTCATGGTTCATAATATTTGATGATTTTTTAATGTAGTTCCTTTAGACAAATTTAATGACTGTGTGCTGCAGACAACAAATTACAACTAGTGGAACCAATATGCACACAAATCCAGATATAAGTCTTTTAATTGGCTCTTTGATTTTAAAAACCACAGGTTTCAATGTTTTGAGACAAAGGAGATTTTCAGTAGTGGGTAGTGATGGATCTTACTGGGTCTGCTGTTGCAGAGGTCAGGAGTTCTCTCATCAGAAATTCAAAATACCTCTGATTTTGTTGCAGAATCACTTCTTTTCCTGACATTCAGCTGATCGTGTCTAAAAGAAAATGCTTTAACTGGAAAAAAATCTGATTCACAAAATTTGTAATTACTCGATCAGGAAACATAGAAGTCCATATTTCCCCTCCTTTTCCTCTATTTGCTTCCCAACAAATTTGGCTCAAATAATCTGTTTCAGCAAATACTAGTGGTAAGTGGATGACTGGAGGCATTAGAAGCAATACTGTGTTTATAATAAGGGGAAAGAGAGAGATGTGAAGAGAGATAGGAAAATCCTGAGTCTGAGATCTTCCCTCATGCTTCTCCTGGCATGGTGCAGAGACAGGATGCCTCTCATAGAGGGGAATGACTTGGAGTGCAACCTCTCCCTAAATAAGTAAATGAATACTTAACCTGCAGGTTTGAAAGTTATAGTATATTCTAAAACAATTACGTTTCCTTTGGATGAAAAGGCTGAATTACCATTCAGCTTCTTTTGTCATCTGTATGCATGAGTTTGGAGCAATTAGAATGAATATGTTGCAGGTGCAGTATCTCAGGAATTTGCAAGAAGCTGTGCTGTTTTTGTGCTGCAGAGGAGTGTCGGAGCTATAACTCTTGGAAGAGTTGAAAACTGGAGAGATGCGAGCATCTGAAGTGTGATTTTATAATCATAATAAGCACAGATAGCCGTCTGTATAATAGGCATGAAATGAATGCTACATTTTCTCAGGTTGTACTGCAACTCATTTAATTAACTGCACACTATTTAATTTTAGGTTGTGCATTACCTTTCTCATGTGCCCAGTTTATCTTTCTAACAGCAGATAGAGTATTTTGGATGGTAACAGTAGCAGTATTGTGTTAGCTTTGATGTTATCTCCAGACAACATCCTATTCCAGCAAAACACATTTCTGTGTCTTCTCTAAGAATAGCTACTTCGGAATTCATCAGCCCTGAATTTTGTTTGGTATAATTCCGTCATATCTAATTGTTCATGTAAAACTGATGCTTACAGCAGACTCTGAGATGCAGTTTCATTTTTAAGTGCAAGTTTCTCTTAAATTCAGGTGAGCATGGTAAGATGAACCCTTCCTAAGGCCAAATCTCAAAGTGGCATAAATGTTGACTTTTTCCTTTTCTTTTTTTTTTTTAATTTTTCAGTAGAGTGATAGTAGTCCACATCTGCTCAGGATTTGACCCTTACAGTTACCTGACCTGATAATAAACACTGCTGACGCTCCATTTATATGAGTAGAACAGAGGGACCTCAAAAACCATGGTGCTTATTTATATATGATTTGATGCCTTTTTATTCTACCACAGAGGCTTAAAGGAGCCACTGTGGTAATAGGATTCATGCCCACCGTTTTACCTATGTGAAATCACTGTCTTGATGAATGATACTGGTATGGAACATTTCCTTCTTTGCAGATATGAAGGGAAAAATTAATCCTGAGAACTTTAATGTAAACCCCAGTGACTTCAACCAAAACCATTTGAGCATTGAAGGATTTCTGATAACCACTATCACACACATGGAATGACGCATGGAATGTCCACTTTAACTTCTGGAAGTGGTAAAGGAGGGTGAAATGCAAGTACCAGATCAAACAAACAGCCTGTCAGCATGATGAGTAATCTGCACAGTGTTTCCATAAATATGAGACCACCAGTGACTACCCCTTACGTTTAGCTGCAGTAACACACACATGCACTTCACTGACGTGGGAGGAGGTAAGAGGGCTTACTCTGAAATGGAAATAGCAAGAGGAGGATAGCACATGAAACAAACTCCTGGAGCAGGCAAGACTTTTTATCTGTTCTGCAGATAGCAATCCTGAAAACATGGCTGCTTTGTGGGATGCCATATGAGAAAACGCTATGGATAAAAACTTGGTGTTGTACTGCAGCATGCACGGATGTTTTCAGAGTGCTAGGTTTTAATGCAGGAGAACAGGACAATCTCAACCACCCTGTGAATTTTTAATGCTAACAGAAGAACTACATTTTTTGGTTGGGTTTTTTTCTGGTTGTTGTTTTTTTTTTTTTTTTTAATATATAATCTTACTCTGAGAAAACCCGTTTTTCTGTACTGGTTATGATGTAAGAAAATGTATGGGCTCCGTGGCACTACCCTTCTCTTCTGTCTCTGGGTTCTCTGTGTGTGTCTGTAGGTAATGTGGCAATACCTGTCCTAGATTTCAAGTGTAGCAGGAGGCCTTTTGAGCAAACTATCATTTAGAAAAGAGCTAGAGATTGCATAGTCCCCTGTGGCTCTGGGAAAATTTAATGGAGTTGGAGATTAATCCCCT
>JBCJKH010024728.1:0-13535 GCA_039877255.1 Loriculus beryllinus | reverse complement strand
TACTCAAAGGGACTATTTATGGCAGTAAGTGCTATGCTCAGCAAAGCACATAGGAGCGGGAAATTAGGAAGAGTTTTCTGCAAATACAGGAGAGTCTCAACAGCACACCTGGGGAAGAAAAAAGAAAATATCTGAAGCCATAAAAGAATGGGTTTTTTTAGTAAAGATTTGTACTGAGTAAATCTCAGCAAATTTGGAACCATGGTAGTGGAAAAAATACCATTTCTGAGTTGAATCACTTGTATCCCAGTTTTGATTGTCTGAAAATTACTAATAGATTTAATAAGAGATTGTTAGAAATACAGGAAAAATTCTCAGTGAGATGTAGAAAAGAGAGAGAGAATGAATGGCTTGGTCAAAGACCAACATGATAAAATATATTGAAGCCACAGCCTTGGAATTTTTGCTTTTGTTTGTTTCCAAACCTATAGCTGGAAGAAAATTTGCAAATTCTTTGGCTTCCCAGCTGCATCTTCCAATTGGAAGAAGGTGGAAATGCATTTACAGTAATCAGTCAGATACTCGTGATGATTCAGCTGCATTACTGACAGCATGGTACACTGACCATGTTTAGCACTGGTGTAAATAGGTGGCCCCTTTCCATCTGTGCTGCAATTCCTTTTTTATTCATAGGAGCGTCCTGTGAATGTCATGATGGCATGCTCTTGGCATCAGAAGGCTTCTGCAGATGGAGCAGGAGAATGCTTTATGACTTGTGATGTAGCATGACATATTTGTCAGTGACCTTCTGTAACCCATCTGTTCTCATCTCCCTTTTCTTTCTGTTCCAATTACCTTGAGCAGCCTCAAGAAAAAAATACCAAACCACCAAAATGAGTAAGTCCCCTATGAAGTCATGAAATGTTTCCTCTTAAACAATGTCATTTCATGCTTCTACATCTTAAACTCTGACCATTTTCTCCAGTGGGGAAAATGTCAAGTTTAAGTGTCAATGCCACTCATTGCTAACTAACCATTAGTATCTGAGTGAGAAGTAGTTACTAATACATTCCAACTCAATTTGCAGTGTGTGTTTGGAGAAAGTACCAGAATCATTAACTTTTTCACTTTTAAGGCATTTTCCATGAATGGTTATTTTTTTTTTCTAATTATATATCTTGAAAATGACTACAATGCCATTACTGCTCAGTTTGCTGACACGCTACTATTTACCAACAGACTGGTACACCAAGATGGAAGCCTGCCTGACATAACTATGATGAATTTAACAGCCAGTAGAGAAAAGGAAGAGGATAAAATGCTGGAAGAGGCTGGTGAGAAAAGAATGGAAGAGTCAGAGGGGGAGGGAGGGAAAGGGAGGGTCGATAAAGGAAAAGAAGAAAAAGAAGATGAGGACAAGGAAGATGATGATGATGAAGATAACGAATCAGAGGAAGAAGAAACTACAGGTAAGCTCTGGAGATTGCAAACTTTGCTTTCCTCTGCCTTAGTTAACAGTGGCAACTGATAGTTCATATTTGGTCATCCCTGCCACCTTACATTTTCCTGCTAATTTTGCATACAGTCTTCTCCAAAAGAGACTGAACTAAGCAGATAGCTACCTGTAAATTATTTAACAGGCTACAGTCTTGTTCTAGGGAAAAATCTTAGTTTTATCATAGGATAAAAACAAAAGAAACCCTTCAGTTTTTTCTAGGTGTCTGAGTTGGATTAGCAGGAGGTTACCCCATATCCTAAGAACTCCTTTAGAGTGAAATCTCTTTATAATAAAAATATCCATACATATTTAATCTCTGATACTGCATGCTTTCAAGGCACTCCACTCCAGAAGTCTCAATGGCTTTGCTTCATTATTCATGTGCACATTAGTGCCATATTTTTCACTTCTGAATATGGAATGTGTAATTGATGCCAGATGAACATAAAAATGCTTAAGTGCAGACATGGATAAGGCTGACGTTGTCATCTTTAATATTGCTAGGATGAGCTCCTAGCATGAATTATTTCCCTGAATCAGTTTGTAATATGAGCCACGAGGAAGAGCTTTTAATGCCTGAGGAAGCTGTACTGTTTGGAAATGGCATTACCATGGATTTAGTTACTCCAATATGCCAATATTTATAGGACTGTGACATATAAATAGGGACAGGGTCTTTGTCAAGCAGAATAGCTTTGCTGCCCCGGGGAAGCTGAACTGGAACCATTTACCATTCTTGGCTGGGAGATCTTTCCTTACAGAGGTGTTCATGGAAGCATTTCCTGGCCAGCTCTCATGCAGTCTTATGAGGGCTGATGAGTTTGTTGCACTCTAGCCATCCTTACATTGTGAAAGGGCTTGAGGACAGAAGGGACAGAGGCCAGCTGGTGGAGGTTACCCTGTGCAGTGACACATACAAGCAGGAAAGTGAGGAGCTACAGCCTTCTCCCTGGGGCCCTTTTTGCACAGCAGTGAGGGGGTCTTGGCAGTAGCATGAGGTGCAGCAGCCATGTGTGATACATCTTTAAGCTGTACATGCATTTATTTCTAGCAAAGATTTATATTATTTTTATATAGCCATGTGGCTGGAGTTTTGACAGTAAATATGTTCACATGTGCAGACTTTATTACACAGTAATATACAATTTTTCAATAGATGCAGTCAGGCCTGGTTTTTATCACATGTGCAGGTACTGCCTGGACATGCTAGACGGTTTGCTACAGTACCTTTTCTGCCTGCTTCACTTAGCTGGCACTGTCTGATTATACCCTGCATGGTGGCAACACTGTAAATGAAAATACATGCAGTAAAAGAATGAGTGAGAACATCTAATTCTGTAAATAAAGCCTTAAGTTAAATACAGTCATTGTGCCTATGAAAGTACACATGCAGGATTAGGGTTCTATAGCTTAATTAATTTGGCTGGTTTAATTCTGTGCTCATTTAAAACAATCAGCATTTTTATTAGGATTTTGTAAGTTGTAATTCGAGAAAAAGGGCAGAAGAATCAAAAAAAGGGATTTGGTGTTAGGTATTCCAAAAGTTTGCTTTTTCACAAGTGTGCATGTGTTCTTCACGCAAATATGGACAGAATGAACATCTTGGTTTGCTTTATATGTAAAATCACCAGATAAATTGAAATAATTATACTCAGAAGCTGGTAGCTCTTTTGCATTTTTATCAGCTTAGACAGTGATGTGTATCGGTGTTACTTGCAAATGTTTCCATCTCTGATGTTAACTGCACAAATGTTCTCACAGCATGCAAAATCCTTCTTAATCTCCAAAGTGCTTCTGAAACCCTTAATACAGTGTGAAGAATTTATAATAATATATACCAGCCTCATGAAACAGTTTTATAGGAAACCCACAAGCACTTAGAGAGCACTGTTCAGCATATGTATTGACATATCCTTATATGTAATAGATGTTGCCATATGTTTGCTCACTGGGGTGTTATTTAGGAGGATGGATTTTTTAGTGAAATATTGTCTGCAAAGGGATTCTTTCACCCGACTTCAGGATCAAAACTTGACAAGTTTTGCCTTGTCTGTTTTAGATGTCTGTCCTGGGATGGCACAAATCATACTCTAGGAGGGTGTGCTGTTTACAAGGCAGTTTAGGTAACTGATCTATGAAGACAGTTATAGTGTAACTGTCCAAACCCATGTGACAGGAATCCTACTGCTAGTATGCATAGATCTCTTCTAGGTTGGCTGAAAAGCTTTCTGAATAGTTGAAGTCTGTGCTTTCTGAAAACAGACTGAGTCCACAGCTTCCAAATATCAAACAAAATCCTATTCTTTCTGCGCTGGATAAGGGCCAGGACTGAAGAGTCTCAGATCTAGTCCCTGGGTGGCAAACCTAAGCTTAGGGCCAAAGAGATTGCAGGAAAATGGAGCCCAAGAAGATGGTATCTGCTAGAGGGGAATAAAACCAATATTGACTCTTGAAGTGGGAAATCCTTTCAGTGAATGTGGGTGAGAAGGAAGCACCACTGAGCTGTATTTCTTGTCTTACTCTAAAACCTAGAAGAGAAGTAGCAGGAAGTTCATTGTTGTCTAGCAGAGCATTCCTTTTTACAGAGACCTTCTGTTTTTCTCCTCCCAATGGTTCTGCTTGAACACCCCTGCAGACTTAAGGAACAAGTGGCATCTGGTGATTGACCGCCTTACAGTGCTGTTTTTGAAATTCCTGGAGTATTTTCACAAGATGCAAGTCTTTGTGTGGTGGCTGTTGGAGCTGCACATCGTCAAAATAGTTTCCTCTTACATCATCTGGGTCACAGTGAAAGAGGCAAGTGGACATCCCCTGTAAAAATCTTACCCATGGAGAAGGCTTGTCAGCATCTCCATGCAGTGGCATACCCAAGTGTGTAGGGACATGCTTTCTCATGTCAGGCCTCACTAAAATTGTGGGAACCAGCTGAGCTTGTCAGTTGCTGAAGAGCTGCCTCGATATCTTCTTCCACAGCGATGCTCTGTCTGCCTACATATTCTCATCCTTCCCCTTTTCTCTAGGTATTAAGGTTTTATATGTCTTAATTCTTTACATTCAAGAGGCATAATTCCTCCCCTATTCAAGATGCTGCGGGCATCATCCAGGGATGGAAGGTGTAGAAAAGGTTTAGGAAGGAGCATCTAGGAGATTTACTTAAACTGGTCCTGGTGCTGAAGAAACAGGAACATGGAAATAGGTGTAAAGAAAAAGGGAGCAATACCTTTAGCTGTGCATTTGGTGTGGGCAGTATGAGTTCTCTTCCTGACATAGCCATTCCTTGAACAGGGTAGCAGGACAAAATTCACTGGAAAACACCAAAATATTAAAATAATATATTTTCAAATATGAAAAATACAAAAATAAAGTGATAAATAAAAAATATTAAAACCAACCAATCAAACAAAATGCCTCATATCTTTGAGGGGAAAAAGCTCAAGAGGATGAAGCTGGGCTCCACAGACTCATCTGTATCATATGTACTAAAACAGCAGAAGTAGCACATGGTCCTTCATATTTCATGCGTTTTTGTAGGGTGGGTATGCAGTTTTGGTAGTCTAATAGTATTAATATTATGTAGGTGATAAAGTTTTTCCAAAACTGACTGTTAAGCTTTTCTTTCTTCACTTACCACTTTGTGTTATTGTAATAATTATTGTAATTTTTTGTTCCTTTTTTTTTCTCACAGTTTTTGTATGTCCCCTCTTTCATTTTTTTATTATTATTATTTTTTTATTACTATGGAAAAGGTGAGACTTTCTCAATTCTCTTGTTACTCCATGTAATTTCCATACTGTTTTTGTGCTTTCAGGTGTCTCTGTTTAACTTTGTGTTTTTAATTGCCTGGGCTCTTGCTTTGCCATATGCTCAGTTTCGCCCATTGGCATCAAGTATCTGCACTGTTTGGACATGTGTGATTATTGTCTGCAAAATGTTGTACCAGCTCACATCTATTGATCCCAGCACTTTTTCCAGTAACTGTACATTGGTGAGTACAAGTGCATATTAAAAAGGTTTGGTTTGCTGCCTTCTTCAGTGAAGAAGAGCAAAAGGAGCATATGAAGTACCGAAAACTGCAGTTCACCTGATGTATTATTGTTGATTATCATTCCCTCCCCAAGCAGCCTCAAACTCATATTTTTATAAACTGTTGCATTTTCTTTTTAGCCAGGAGAGAATGAAACTAAGGTCAATTTAGAAGAACTCAAAACCTCAGTCCTTTACAGTGGGCCAGTTGATCCTGCAGAATGGGTTGGATTGAGGAAGTCTTATCCCCTACTTGTGTATTTACGGGTAACTTCTTTAACTATCTGTATTGAGATTTTTTAATTATTATTATTTATGATGAAATTAGCAATATCTTTAAAATAAATCATCTGGCAATACACACACAAAATGTTATGCAAGCCATTGATAATAGAGAAGTACAGAGGGGAAGAGGCAGTAGAAAGCTGTATCTGTTACACAGGACATTTCCAGGAGGGATTCAGTACAAATTAAGATAATCTGCGTGAAGAAATACGGCTTTCTGACTCTACCATCTGTTAAAAGCACTCTAAGAAATGTGATGTTTAAGAACTCTAAGTAATTAAGAAGTACACTGCTTTCAGGTATCAAAGGATTGATGGGTCTAATTGGAGTAATTGACTTGAATGACAGTACATGCTGTAAGCAGTTAATTTTTTTAAGTGCTTATTCCTTAGCCACAGTTTAGGAATATAATGAGTTAAGAGAATAGTTCATTCAGACACTAGTAAATGGATGTCTTTTGTTTTTCTCCTTGGTTTTGGTTGATGCCTGTGAGCAATATTTTATTATTCCTGACTTGATTAAAAAACCCTACTTACAATAAAAATGAGCCAACTCCCAGGGCAAACCTTGCATTTCTCTTCTTAATTTAAAGAATCTCCAAAATTTTGTATACATAATTTAAGCTTGTCAGAAATTGGTTGACTCAACAACAGCAAGTTTTGGTCTAACAAGATTTATTCCTCCTTTCTTTCCTGAGAGCTTACATCTGTGTGCTTTGTTTGTGTAGGGAAGACCTGCCAAGCTCTAGTGGTCAATATATCAGGTCCTGGTAGTGCTTTTGTGTCTCACTCCCTTAACCATGAACCTCCAACAGTTAAGAATGTATGTGGGAAGAGCAATTACTGACCCAAGAGTTCTGCATGAAGCTTGAAGTTGCCTAGTATTGTCTGACTTGCTGCTAGGAGCTTTACAACTATAAATAGATAATACTTTGGGACTAGAAATTATTCTAGAAGGATTTTCAGTGAGTTACAAAATAAAATGTCTCCTCTACATAGAGAATTGAGTTCAGTGTTGGACCTGAAGGTCCCAGGCTTCAAGTCTTCAAGACATTGAAGACTGGCAGATAGGCTGTTCATTTAAATGGGTGTCCAGGATATATTTACATTACCCAGCATCCTTGCAGTTTAAAGAGGTTGGTGCTTGCCACCTGCATGCCTGCAGATGACTTCTGTAAGCTTGTATTCTCTGTCTCCTGCAAAGCAAAGCATGGTATCTGGCATACCATGCTTTTCCATAGCATGGTATGTAAGATACCATGAGATATGAGAGGGCTCATGAATGGGTAAATGCATTTTCCATCACTTTGCTTTCCACAACTAGTGTTCACAATAGTATTTTTAATGAATGTCTTTAAATATACCTTCTGAATGTCAGTATGTTTCATCAAAATCCAAGGAGTGGTAGGAACCTTTCTTTGTTTCAATTATAGTAGCTGAGAATAGGTGACTGTGCATCCTGGTGTGCAGAAGTACTCAGTAGTACCACCCATTTGAGTATTCTTGGGTTTAGGCTTAACAGAAAATTGTATAGCTTCTTGTGGGATTGATCTTTATTTAATGTTCTTCTGATTGTGTCTCTTGTAGAATAACTTACTGATGTTGGCTATTCTGGCTTTCGAAGTTACAATCTACCGTCATCAAGAGTACTACAGATGTCGAAATAACCTTACCACACCTGTGACTAAAACCATTTTCCATGATATTACAAGAGCACATCTGGATGATGGACTGGTAAACTGTGTCAAGTATTTCATAAACTATTTCTTCTACAAGTTTGGTTTGGAGGTAAATCACTTTCTTTAGATTATCATTCTAAACATTTTGGTAGTGTTATTTTCGAATACTAGCTTGAACAGCTTTTGACAGTTGGATGCTTCTTAGTCATTACTCATGTTAGATCTTGCCACAGTTGGTATCTGCTGGTAGTGGTTTTCCTCTTGTTTTTCTTTGTATGTCTTACTTCTAACTCAACTTATAACAAATGGGTCAATGGACAGAATTGAGGCATACCCATGTGCATGTTTTTCATTGTATGTCTTACTTCTAACTCAACTTATAACAAATGGGTCAATAGACAGAATTGAGGCATACACAGGTGCAGAGGGAAGTAGGGACTTCAGGAGCAGAAGGAGGAAGCAGGGGTTACCAAGCCATTGGCTTTGTTTAAGCATTTCTAACTTTCTTTTACTTTTGGCTGCACAGATATATCCTTCTTTATTATCTTTGTTGCTATAGTTGTTAGCAGTCTGCAGGAACAAGAGCTTCAGCAAAGGTTATTGCTTATTGAAAGAGTATTTTCAAATATATGTGTAGAAATACTGATTTTTCACAAATTTCTATAACTCTCTGAAGAAGGCAATTCCTAGGCTAGTGCATCCCAGATCTAATCATAATGATACTCTCTGCCTTTTTATTAAACACTATTACCCCTTGATACTGATAAACAGCCAGTCTGAGGATTAAGAATGATTGAAAATTAAAATTAATCAGCAACCTGTTTCCTTCAGGAAATAAATTTAGCCTCATCCTAATCTGAGGAGAGAAAATCAAAATAGTGAAGTGCATTGGATAAATTATTAACTATGAATTATTGACTAAGTTTGAAACATTCTTCATGGCACAAAGTGAAGGGACTACTTTAAGTGGAGCCAGAGAACAGAAATGCTCTGGGATGCAAAGCCTTTGGAATAATGGAAAATTAAAGCTGCCTTACAGGAATTGACTGGATTTGTCTATAGCAAATAGAGGTTGTATGGTCTAGATCTCTTTTCTTTTTGTCTGGTCCCACATGAGGATATACTTTAGTGGCTGCTATTCTTAATAGTTCCTCTTCTTTTTCACATATGTAAGTGCTTTCAAAGTATATAGCTGTATAACGTATTTTCTTTGGCAACAATTAAACATTTGCCATATAGGCTACTGTGACAACACTCTTTCCATTCTGTATCTTTAGATACCACATAATAGAAACCTGCTTTAGCTCTGTATTCACATAGTTGACACTTGTAGAAGATTATCAAAAATTTTGGGTGTTGGGATGGGGGAGGTTGCTGTTGGAGAGATACAAACTGGTTTAGCTTATTAGTTTGCACAGGGTTCCTGCAGTCAGCTTCAGCACATGTACAAGCGTTCTGCCAGGACCCAGAATAGTTTGTCACTGCTGCATTGACTAGTCGTCAGGTTGCAAATGTTGCTTATGTTTCTTCTTTTCCAGACCTGTTTTCTTCTATCAGTGAATGTAATCGGTCAACGAATGGATTTTTATGCCATGATTCATGCCTTCTGGCTGATTGCTGTATTGTATAGACGTAGAAGAAAAGCTATTGCAGAGATCTGGCCAAAATACTGTTGTTTTCTGGCATGCATCATTACCTTCCAGTACTTCCTTTGCATTGGCATCCCACCTGCTCCTTGTAAAGGTAAGAGCACTTATCCTTTGTGGACAATTACTGCTGCTTGATTTTGCACAAAAATACTGGAAAATAGATACATATTCGGAAGAAAAGGATGAAGTAATTGTTTTAAAATGCTGATTGTATTTTTGTGTGTTTCTGTCATACAGACTATCCATGGAGAAGTGGTAATGCCAACTTCAACTCCAACATCATAAAGTGGTTATATTTTCCAGACTTCATTGTGAGACCAAACCCTGTCTTCCTTGTCTGTAAGTATTTTAGCACATAGTTATGAAGTGTTTACAAGCCCTTTGCTTAAAACATCTATCTGTTGTAATTTGAAGCCAGCATTTTATTTACTCTTCAGTAGAAAACTGTCATATTCTGTGAGAGACTGAATGCTAAATGTGACTTTTTATGTAGTTGAAAAATGCAAAGAATTAATATTTTGTGCATGTTTTTTCCTTATGTCATTTTTAGTAAAGCAGCACCAAAAAGTGTTAATGACGACCCCTTTTCTAATTTATTTCTCAATAAAAATCATAGAATATGACTGGTAAAACAAATGCATTAATAAATTTCAAATCATGTTAAATGTGTTCAAAAACAGCATAGTCTTGGAGATTCTAAGTGTGAGAAAACAGCCTGATAACTACATTATAATGTATCACCACCACTCTGTACACCTAAGTTAATGACTGAATTTTTCCTTGCAACCACTGCTTTCTCCTAGATGATTTTATGTTGTTGCTGTGCGCATCCTTACAAAGGCAGACATTTGAGGATGAAAATAAAGCTGCAGTACGAATCATGGCTGGAGACAATGTGGAAATTTGCATGAATCTTGATGCAGCATCCTTTAGCCAGCATAATCCTGTTCCTGATTTCATTCACTGCCGGTAAGACCTTGGAACACTTGGAAACTACAAGTAAAATTTCTGTAGTGTGAAAGTAACTCTCGCAGCTTCCAGTTTTACTTGAAATTTATATTCATGTATATTCACATCTCATAACTTTCACTGTTGCATGAGACAGCATATAGTTGGTTTCTGGGTAATCATCTTCTGGTTTAGAAAAGGGCAGATGAAAACAAGTCTTCCTAACACGGCTGATTGTTTTAAGTGTTCCCCAGAGGAATGTTCAGTGATAAATTTGCCTGAAAGTATGTATTCCCTCTATGAATGCCCTGTGGGAAAGTGTTTGTGGTATACTTCAGCACTCTGGTGCCTTCCCCCAAAACACATGCATGTTAAAAGAATACACTGCAGTCTGAACTCGCCTATGTACATGTTTAATCCCACAAGGTCATCAGTCCTGTCCTACAGAGTTGTTGTCTAAGTATAATCAAAGTAAGATATAAGAGACTGTACTTTGTGCTATTTCATCTAGACATAGGAACCTTAAAAGTGTCTTAGAAGGACAACTGCTGTGTCTTCCTGTTTCTCAACATTGCATATAAAGTTGTTTGAAAAGGTGAACAATGTGAAAAGGAGGCAGAGATAGCCTGAGACAGTCTGTTCTGGATGTTGTTCAAACAATGGAGCCATTCCTATGGAATCATTCCAGCAAACACAGATTAGCTCAGCTCTTCTGAGTTGTGGTGGACATATTCTTAGTTAAAGTTGTCTCTGAAAGTTTCATGCAATATTACAGGAATAAATGGGAAGAGTAAGATTTCTTAGCTACTGTGTTTTGTCAGACTAGGTGTTTTGTGAATGCATGTTACCAACAGATATCTGAGTACAAAAGGAATTTAAAAAATTGAACTAATGTCTAGAAAAATCTCCCTCTTGCGAATAAACTTTTATTTCTTTTACCAGCGAAGTGCTATCACCAGAAGTCCATATCAAGATCTTTAAGCTGATCCTGCTGTTTCTGTTAAAAATCATGCCCAAATCTGTCCTGAAATAGCATTGAAAAGGAAACCATTGAAACACATTCAATTGACTCATTTGTCCAGTAACTTACAGACACTCCAGGGCAAAGGACAAACAGTTCTTCCCCTTGAGTATTTGCAGTCTATACAGTGGATCCAGTGCTCTAGATCCAGTAACATAAGCAGAGAAAAGTCATAGTCTCTCTTCAAAAAGCTCCATCAAGTGGGAATGACTGCCAGATGGGGCTTGGTTGAGAAAAACGTGTAGCGGGGACTGACTGTTTCCTTGCCGCTGCGGTAGTGTTCATCTTAGCAAAAGCTAATACAGCAGTTGCATCAGGCACAGCGATTGGTTACTTAGGAAGACCATCACTGGTAACATGGTTGCTGGCAGAAAGAAAAGATCAAATTTTCTCTTCTTAGTCCAGAAGAAAACAAGAAAAACAACAACAAAAACATAGTGAGAAAAAGCAACAATTAAACTTAAAACTCATGTGTTTTAAGTCTGTCTTCAGAAGGGTAAAGAGGCAACAGAATCACTGCTTTTTAAACAGCCGCTTTTGGCATCTTTTCAGAGTTCCCTGGAATCTGATAGGTATTTCTGGTCGTCTGTAGAAGATATTCCCAAAAGTCAAAGCATTAAAAGTTTGAAGCACAGAGGATGTTCTTTGAAGGTTTTGGATGGGAATCAGAGTCAGGTTTATAATGGAAAGCAAAGTCCAAGCTGAACTGGCCTGCTGCCTTTCCACAATCCTTTTGGTTAAGTTCTGTGTTTTGGTTCATATGCATGGTATGCATCACCTTGAAGTCATTGGTGGCATCATATCCATTCAAACATACTGCTTGGCATGTGCTAACAAAATAGACCTGTGTACCAATGATTAATTATATACAACCATTTAATTGGAAGCTTGCAATTTGCATAAAGCATTAAGTATTACTGGTGAGGAGTGCAAAAAGGAGAAAATCAAAGAATACCATTAGTAGTGGTGAGCTGAACAAATAAACTGTGGTCACTTTATACTTGTTCCAGCTAAATACAAAAATCTGTGTGACTGTTTCATGTGATAGGTTTATGTTGTGTTTATAAGAAGCAGGATGAAAAGAATAAGGCAGAGAAAGGAACAGAACAGGTACATTTTTGTTTTAAAAAATGCATAAAATGAATAGAAACCCATTAATTTCAGGAACAGAGGAAATTCCTGTTTATGATATCCTTTCTTGCAAATACTCAGGCAGGTAAGCTGTAAATTCTTTTTTATTTGATTGCTTTTAGTGTTAGGTGCCTGAGTCTATAATGGGAACATTCTTGTAGAATGTTGTACATGGATATAAACAGACCTTCCTTTAGTATGACCTGCATAATAGATCTTGTGTTCTTCATGGTATTTTTCTTTCTTGAGCCCTTACATATCTGCTTCAATGATTTCGCTAGGATGCAGGTTTTCCCAGACTTTATATGATGTTGGTTTTGAGAGGTTGCACTGTACATATGCAACCTTGATGCCTGATTTGCTTCTAAGAAGCAACAGAAAATGCCTGACAGTCTTTTAAAGTGACTGAATCTTGTATTAGAGGTTGCAGGTTTTTAAAAAGGACTTTCAAGCTCTGGAGAGTCCACCAAAGATATACCTCAGAAGAAAATGTATGTGTCTGGCTTCCATCCAAGACAGTTTAGAACTGAAAGAGCTTTGTCTAAAAACATTTCTTGCACTTTGCCATGGAAGTTTCAGAATGGTCTAAATATTTAGCAGTGCGGACAAGAACTTGGTTCAAAGCTCATCCAAGCAAGTGAAATGAAAAATGGCATTTATCCAAAAGTCAGTCAGAAAGAGCCAAACAAGTAAGTGAAGGCAACCTGGTTATAAATAAATTACAAAGCATAAAAAAAGGTAATGCTTAGTATTTATGTGCTTTCTGAGAAGCCCAATATGTATTTACTGCCATGTACAAGTGGCAGTTGCAGTTCAAAGTACACTTCCTGAAGTATCTTCCCTTGAGAAGATACTAGTTGGTCACTGTACTAGTCGGCTTGGATAAAAAGTTTTAATTGCAATATAAACAGTGGCAGAAAAAGAACATATTTTCAAATGCTTAATTTTCTTCTCTCTGGAGAACTACTTGAGCTCAGCAATGATAAATACAGTCTAAAGAAGAGCTTTCCTGAAAATTTTCTTGTCTTTCCACCCCCAGATTTCTCAGGGGGTATGTGCTTGACCCCAAGGGAGAGCACAACCGAAGAGCTTTGAAACAGAAATAAAAGCGAAGAATAGAAGCAGGAGCTTTTAAAATGAAACGGGATTTAAAGTGACTTCACCGAGGATAATTCTTTCCCACAGTGTCTAGTGCTGGAAAATTCTCATTTCAGTTCTTAAGCAGTTTTCAGACATTCTCCTAGACATTAACAGGGAAAAAAAATTGGGACTGTAATCTACTTTTTTCCTGTTAAGAGCAGAAGGAATATTAGCCGCCAGTCATTGGACTATCCTTGTTAGTTCCTACACCCTGGGAACCAT
>JBCJKH010024727.1:21428-35595 GCA_039877255.1 Loriculus beryllinus | reverse complement strand
CACTGGAATGGGTTGCCCAAGGAAGTTGTGAGTGCTCCATCCCTGGCAGTGTTCAAGGCCAGGTTGGACGAAGCCTTTGGTGGCACGATTTACTGTGAGGTGTCCCTGCTTATGGCAGAGAGGTTGGAACTAGATGATCTTGAGGTCCTTTCCAACCCTAACTATTCTATGATTCTATGATTTCTGTCTTCTCCTTTCCTGGCTTATCTATTTCATAGAATGGTTTGGGTTAGAAAGCACCTTAAGATCATCTAGTGCCAATCCCCTTGCAATGGCCAGGGACTCCTCACACTAGACCAGACAGAGCTCAAGGCTCTATTCAACCTGGCCTTGAACACTCATTCACTCATTGCTAAATATAGGTTTCTAAAGCAAAGTGTTTCCAAAAAAGAATGGTTCTACATGTCTAGTATAACAACAGTGCAACTTGGTTGTGATCTCTTTTTATAATGGGAAATATTGTTATTCTACCTCAGAATTACACTATTGAGCCCCAACCATACTTGGCCCCTTGCCTTTTCCACCTTCGCAATACAATGCACAGATAGATCACTTTGAGTAAAGATTAACCTTTCATTAAAAATACTCTTCTTCCCTCTTACTCCTTTTACATTCTGAAATTCTTCACTTTTTCCATATCATATTGGCTGCGATTACCAGTATAATCTGCTGTGTCACTTCTGGGTGACCTAAACCAGCAAGCCAGATGCGCTTGCCAAGTGAAACCATACCTACCCAGCCAAAAACCCCAGCAGACCTGTATCTTAGCATTACAGGTGGGTAACAAGACAGTAATTACCTATTACAGTACATAACAAATAGTAGTATCCTACCTATATCTGCTGAAATGGTGAGGGTTTGTGGTCAAGAATTCTGATCTTCCAAACTACTAAGTACTGCCAGTAAATTCGCAGGACAAAAGCATTTCCACATGAGATTACTCATCCTGTTGATCAAACCAAGCATGTCTGCACCTGAATTTTGGAGTTGTGGCTTTCCATATATGAAAATAGTACAGAAAAAGCTGCATTGTGTTTTTCAGAATTTTCAACAGTGATACCAAAATCTCTTGCTTGCAGTTTCACAGTGGGTCTTAGAGATAGCTGTGCAAGCTTATAGCACTTCCAAGCAGGGGAGGAGGCAGAAAAGACCAGCTTTCTGAAACTGAAAGGGATAGCAAGCCAGAAGGCAGACAGGAGGAGTAATTCTGAATGCCTATTTGTATGCACTCCAAATACTTCCATGCCGTTTTCCTCATGTCAGCTGTCTTAAGAGACTGCTTAAGTGAAGCAAAGCCAGCTGTGCCAGACCTGGCAAGGGCATCCCAGCCAGAGTTCTGTACCCAGATGTAAAACATAAGAGACTGCTCGTGAAAAGTCAGCCTGCAATTAGCACTGGGGCTTCTTAATGCACTAGTGAGCAACGCAAACACACTGCACAAACCTACAGACAAGTGATACGCAGACTTATAAAGTAGATGGGGAAGCTGGAGTTTTCTTAAAGACATCGGCTCTTATTCTTAGCCTCAGGGCAGCTACTTCACACCAGAAGTAACAATTGAAGAAATGACTGCTAGGGAAGTGGATTAAAAAAACCAGAAAAGGTCCATGTGCAAGCTAGTAACTGGTATCCTGAAGATGAGATGAGAAAGATCATTTATAAGGTAAGTCCCCAACCAGCTGACATTAGAGATAATGTGAAGTCAAAGAACACTGGAGATTGAACTGCACACAAATCACACCAGGAAACTGAGAAGTAGCTGGTGCAGAAGGATAACCAGAAGCAACTAATAGAGCAGCCTACATGAGGAGCTGCACAGACACCTCTTGCCAGACACAGGAAGTCACTGACAGCTGCAAAACTACAGTGTAGTCCGACACGAGGCCTTGAAGCAAGTCTATGCATGGGGGGAAACTTCTGAATTAGGAATAAATTGAGAGATTTTTACTTTCCACAAGTTAAAAATTAGTCATAACTCATCACCAGCCTCTGCAATACAGGAGAATGAGAAGGATCTGCTCACTGTATATATACATGTAGACGTTTAATACCCACTATTTCTAATACTGCTGCACTAAAACAGAAAGTTCACCCTTTGATGACATCATCATAAGAATTCCCAGCATATTAACAGAAAAAACCCTTACTTTTGTTTAAGGTGGTCCAACCAGATGCCCCTCCCAAGCAGTCCTCTTTCATTCTCAAACCTTTAAACGTGCTTACTAAGCGATCAATTACTCTCTTTAGAGGTTCCAACAAGTTTTATGTAGTGTAGTCAAGTCTCTAAGGATATTGTTGCAATGAACCTGGAAGAGTGCTTTTAAGCTAAACAGCTTCAGCTGAGACTGCTGTTTCTACCAAATTTTGATGCCAGGTGGACAAAGATAAAGGCTGGGTAAGGGAAACTAGTGCAAGTGATTAGTAGGTGCAGCTGGGAAGGGGGAGAGAATGGGGTTGAAACACTAGGCCAGCAGCTGAAACTAGCTGAATCCATGTTTTTCAGCGTCATTCTAACTTGGGAAGAAAAATGCAGGTTAGAATTCTCTCTGTCATCTGGAGGGAAAGAAAAAGCATTAGATTGGTCTTCTGACAACATGAAGCATAAACAGCTTGAGAAATTAGTGTTGGCTCATCAATATATCTATGAAAGGAAACTAAGGCTGCTGAGCCTCACGTAGCTCAATAGCACTTCAGTCTACTGATCTAGTTAACAATCTGCTTCTGTTTGCAGGTTTTGCAGGACTACGCTCTCAATAGGGTCACCCAGAAGAGTACAGGGAAGTTTCCATAGTACAGGCATTTTCTGCTGGGCAGAGTTCCATGCAGACACTCAGTGCAGAACTCTGTATCTGCAGCTAATCAGATGTGGCTATCAGATGGGTTTTGTTGTTGTTTTGGGGGCTTTGGGGAGGTGGGCTTTTTGGTACTTTTTAAGAAAAATACCTTTCCTGAGGTCCTATCAGTTCATATGAGCTGGTTTTAAAGGCTCCCTTCTCCAAGTACACAGTGGAACAGCTGCAGCAGAATAAATGGGTTAAAAACCATGGATACAACAGTGAAACATAATACTTCAGCCTGGTCCACTAACCTTCATACAATAAATGAAGAGGAATTTGAACTACTATATGAAGTGTGCCTGTTCAATAACCAGGGTCAGCACTAGAACTGCCTCCAGTGTAAGAAGCTTGATATGAGAGATAGTAAAGCTTTATTCCAGGCTTTGAGTCTGAATGACACCTATAAGATGTTCACAGGAGGAGTTTTGACACATCTTCCAGACACCCATCAGTACTGAACAGTCTGCCCCCCTGCCTCATAGATTATTTAGGGCCTCCCTAAATAGATGGTCCACTGTGGTTTAACTATTTAGGAGGCAACAAGGGTGGGAATGATCCTTTCTGCTCACAGGTAAATAAGGTAACAGTGCCATGTGGCTTAAGGACACCACTCCTGAATATGAAAGAGTGTTAGAGAAAGGAAACAAAAGCATGCCTTACCAGCAAGTAGTGGCCCTGTAACTGAAATGTAAATAACTGGGGGTGGGGGTATGGAAATGGAGTATATTCTCCCTTTTTTTTCCCCTCTTTCTATTTTTTTGCCATAAAGCTTTCACATATGCACTAGGATGCCAGCTAGATTATTCTTGGTAATTAAAAACATGGAGGAATTCATACATCAAAAAACATTTCTGGTTTCTCTGAAAGGAAGTGGAAGTTGAACCATCCCACAGGGATGCAGGGAGGAAAAGATGGTAACATTCTGGCATTCCTCACTACACAGCAGTGTGGTGTCAGTTCTGAAGAACTGGCAGAAGAAACCCAGATCCTCAACTTGCGTGAGTCTTTAGAAAGCCTTTTTGCTGCCTAACCATGATCTCTTTGCTCTTCCTCATACTAGTGGGCAAGTATGCACCTCTTCTGTATGTATGGTAGACTAAAGTAGTTGGATTCCTGTGAGTAATAAAAATAATAGAACTTCTAGTTTTGTTTTCAAACTCTTACTAAACAAATGTAGATGTATGACAGTCTCTGCACCATTAGATGTTATTGTTCCTTTATCTTCAGGGTCTTTGATATTCTGTTGTTACGGATGAGATCAAGGATTTAAAGAATGTTAATTACTGCTGATACAATTGATGCTTCTTGACTTCCAATAAACCCTTTGATATCAACGTATGATTACTACAGGAAACATTGTCCCATTGAAATGACTACAAAGACATGCAGAAAAGGAAAGCATTGTGGAGATCAGCACACAAATAGGACGAACAGGCTGAAGAGGAAGCTACCATAACTCTTGTCAATTCTGTCCCTTTTGATCTAGGTGGCTTACAAAATGCAGAGGCATGCCCTCACATCCCAGCAAGTAGAGAGAAAGAGTGGGAATTCCAGAGGAAACCATCTGGAAACCAGCTACATCATGGCTGGCTGTTTGGAAGCAATCAGAACTTCAGACAAGCTGTCTAGTGCTTATTAGCAAAGGCCACAGGGAAATGGAAGCACCACCATCAGGCTGAGGATCTATTGTGCTGACTTAACAGCCTTATGTTCTTCCAAATCCAGCTGTACCAACTATCCCTTAAGCACCCAGTACCCTTTTTCTAAGCACTTACTTGCTTTTCTATGAAATATAGCGCAAATCTCCATTATTTATGTGTTCTTGCAACAGAGGCTCCTCAGTTCCCACAAATACCCCCACAACCTGTATAATCTGAATACACACAGTCAGTCTCACAAGCCTATTTTCAGTGCCACCCACCTTCTGGTGACTAAGTAGTCCATCCACATACAGCTTTGCTGACAGATGCCTCAGGCTTGCAGAAGATGTCAGTCAGAGATTGAATTTGTTGTACACTTGCACAGGGTCTGATGTCTCCAGTCCCTCCCCTACGTGTAGAGTATTTTGAGCTAGATTCACTGATGAAAATCTGGATTTTAATTGTAAATTCAGTAAAATAGATTTCTATTCATAAACCCTAACAGAATAAGTAGCATGACATTCGACAGTAATGTCTTGCTTTTACCTAGGTACAAAAAAATCATCTTTTTTACAATGGATGGATGCAGATCCATGTTGAAGAGATGTCTTCCCAAAGGAATCTTAACAAGTATAGTTTATATATTTATAAAATCAAATTCTGTTGTTGACAGTTTTTATGCAAGCTCAATGTTTTCTATGAATAAGGTCACTGTACTGAAATCACAAGTTCTATACTAACAAAGTCACAGATGGAAACCTAAGTATTGCACTAATACTAATACTAATACTAAAAGGTATTGATATTCACCAGTATTAGCTCAGATTAAAACAGCTAACATTTCCTAAAGGTGGATGAGTTACCATCGGTGGGAGTGACTATAAAACAAAACTGCACATAACTTTAAGATACAATAAACAGGAGTCCCTAGTTCCAGCTACAAAAAAACCCCAATGCCGAGGTTGAACTTTGCTACATAAACCACCATGACTACTTTTAATACAAGATGTGCTTCTGCCAACAGACTCTGTTGAAATTAAGATTTTAGAAATTCAGGTATCATAAGTGATGCACATCTTCATCAGAAACTGAGGCTGTGCTCATGGCCAACTCACAATCATCTTCTTAATCGGTCAGCAGGACATGGGAATGCTCTTCTCGCTAAAGGACATTTATACCTGTTCAGAGATTTTTTAGTTTGCTTAATATGTTAGCTTTATTGACTGCCTGATTTACAACTGGACACGGATTGGCAGGGGAACACTTTCCCCCATTATATATGAGTATCCAATTTTGGTCAAGATACAAGTCTGCTGTTGTAAAGCTCTGAGTCCATCAGCACTGCAGCCCTGGGAGCCAAGCCATTCATGCTGTATATAGTCCTGTATAGATTTTGCCAACTCTGGGTTTCTAATGGCTGTCATTCATTAGTAAAGACAAGAACAAAGCTACTTATGATAATGACAGCAAAGAAATTAGAAAGATTCTGTGGCTTTCAATGAAAGGGGAGGGTGGAAAATAAAGTAAATGAAGGTCCATATAAACAAAGCTATGCCCTTATATAAAAGGATAAAAGAAAAATCATTCACCTGTACTTTCAATATCTACAATATTTTGAGCATTCACTATAGTACATATCTGCATGCACAAAGGAATAATAGAGATTCTTAAGACAGCTTTATTGTTTTACTTTATACAAAACAGATAAGAGAGGACAACAAATCTTCATGTTTAGTCACTTATGATCAGATGTGGTTGCTAGTAATTTATAGGTGCGTTTTCATCAGCACATGCCCAATGTCCCTTCTAAATATGCAAACCAGACACTTAATAGACTTCTCTCTCTATCCAAATAATATTGCACGCATTCCAAGCTGAGAGACTAGTAAAAGCCTACCCTGTCATTTAACCAGCAATCACGGTAAATTTCAAAATGCTGTAAATAATCTCTTTTCCTGCTTAATTCAGTAGGAAGTGCAAGTTATCAGCATTCAAGAGATCTAAGTGGCTTCTGTTTAGCAACCTAAATTAATTTGAAAATGTTTACCTGCTGGGCCCAAACCGCAAATAAATGACTTGTGACTTGAACAAAGACTTACAGAACATAATTAAGACCATTCCCAGGTAACAGAGCACTTATCAAAGCACCAGGGGGTCTATATGTAGCCAACAAATGGGGAATTTCAATTATTAAGCTGTGACTTCATACAACCTTCAAGCAAATACCTGCTGCAGAGGAAAATTAGCCAAAAAATAGGATAAGGGGAGGGAGAAGAGTTGCTGCAAAGGAGGTATTTGGACAGATTATGTTATTCATAAATAGATCATTATTTCAAGCTCAGGACATCTCTACTCTTCTCTGTTAGGGTTCACTATAACCAAGACTTCACACAACCTTCTTCTCTGTACAAAGAAGCAGCATGAATTACTGGACTTTGTGGTTTGCAGAGGAAAAATATCAAAGAAAGAAATGTACCTGGTGATGAAAACTTCTGCTACTGATTAGCAGATAGATCAGCATGGCCTCCTCTACAGAGATTGACAGAGACTTCCAAAAAGGCGTTCAGAAAGTTGAAGAACTCTCCTCAAGGCATACAGCAAAAGTCCTACCTGTGCCTGTCTCCTCAAATACCTCAGCCTCTGTTGGAGTCCTCTCCATTCCCACCAATACAATGCAGCAGTGATTCTCAATAGTGTCATAAATAGCATATGTTGAAATTCTGCTAGAACTGGAGAAGGTAATGAACCGATTGTTTTAGATTTTCAACAGAAAACAGGAAAACCTTAACTCACTGAAAAGAAGCCTGAAGTAGCAAGAAAAAGGGCATTTCTAAGTATAGACAGTCAAATCTAATATTATGAAACTTATATCTGCTTTAGAGAGATTGTTATCCTTTATTCTCACAAACAATGTGAAAAGAAGTCAATAATTTTTCTACATAGTACACTACAAATGCCAGTCATGGAAAATACAATTAAGCAAACAGGAAACACAACTTAAGTGTACATCCATGACAAACCCTTCCAAGACCCAGCATCTAACACAGACATGCTGCATGCCCTTGGTTCTCACTGACACAACTCCTCAGCAGTCCTTTGCAAAGCACTGAAGCAAGTCTTCTATCTTTATTTTTACTTCCAAACTAACAAGAAGTGTTTTCTTACAAAGAAATACAATACAGGAGAAGTCTGTGCTACCTAACTTCTTTACTTCAGTTTTCCATCACGCAACTCTTTTTAATGGTTAAGCAGTGCTCCAAGAGTTCATTAACACATACTTGAAAACAGTTATGAAGATAAGCGCTAGTAGGTAAGGACAACTGTTATTATCCAAGGACAGAGTAGGGGTGATCAATGTCTAGCAGATTTGTGCTGCATGTTAAGAGCTTTTCTAACTCTCTCTTCCTTCTCTTTACAAATCCTCTCATTTCATGAAAAGATGTTGCAGCAAGGACATACTTGTCAAGCTCTTCCAATGCTATTTACTGACACCATAACATGATACCAAAGAATGTTGTGGGGAAAAAATGTTTAAAAAAGAAGTTATCTTCCATTTAAACCTAGCACCAAACTTCTATTGAAACTACACATTTTGAAGATGTTGATGATGGATAGAAACACATCAATCTTATCTGTGACTGAGGTTGCACCTGCCTGGTTCTACAAGTCTGGTAATTCTTTTCACTGGTGACACGCATACACATCTCTCTACCTCTATAACACTACTGAATTAAAACAGACCAGCAGTGGTTTTCGCTTTATTACAACATAAAATTCAACAATAAAGCAATACATCTGTTGAGAAAACAGACAGGAAAATGTTAATGTTGCCACAAAGACCCAAACCATCCAAGTGCAGGATGATTTCTCACTGCAGCAAGATCGCATGGTCATGCAAAGAACATCCTCATTTGAGCTGATCAGTAGGCAGCTAGCTCTTATCCAACAGCAAGGGCTCAGGGTTTATCACAATTCCCTCAGACTGTTCTTTAAACAGAGAGAAAAATGGTGCAGGAACCTGGAAATGCATCTCCTATCAATTGCAGCTAATTACCATTCAGGATCCTGCTCCTATCCCAGCTGCTCAAGGATAATTACCCTTAATGAAAGTGGTGGTTGCAGGCTTCTTGGCTCTGCTAAGTTGCCTTATAACAACACATTTGGCATTCTGTACACCATGCCACAGAGGAACAGTATTGATCCACACACCATGGCATCACTTTCAGACTAAGAAATTCATTTGAGAAAAACATACGATACACTCAAAAGCAGAGGAAAACATCACTCCCTGAAACCAGACAGTTCCTCTGTGCCAAGATCCTGTCTGAAATACAGCCTGCCTGCAGGACAGCACAATCCCTTAATAACGAAGCCATTTCATGTGACAGAAAAGTAATGCTCTTGTTTACAGAGCACATATGACAGGTGAGAGTGCCAACATGCACAGCAAGCTCAAGCAGGGTTGGGGCTCACCCTGGCCTCTTTGGCCACATGTGCATAGGGAAAGTTTTGCCACTATATGTATACTGCTGTATGACAGCAAAAAACATTGCTCACGGCAACAATGTGTCAAAGGGACTTGGTTTTATTGTTAACAGGGGACATTGCAGCTCAAATTTCCCTTCAACTCTATATTGGCTCTTTAAGCAAAAACAATTTTTGCTCTTCACCCAGGTTATTGGCAGAGCTGCCTTAGCTGCCAACCTCCCCTCCACTTTATCACAGAGCCCTTGGTGTGGATATGCTGTTGATGGCCATGGATATCTGTCCACAGGGGATGTAAACCAACCATGCACTTGGTGATACAGCCCACACATCACTATTTTGTATTGTGGAGATGGGGAATAATCACAAGAAACCCTTAAATTCATTCCGCTTACATTCAGTCCTGGAATTATTCCCAAAGACTTCAACCAAACTAAGGCAAAAAAAAATTCATCAGCACTGTTCTGGTGCAAGAAATACCAGTAATGCACTGTACTTCAGCCAAGAAAAATGCCATAAATATTTCCTGATGAAGATATTTTCCTGTGGTGGTTTCTCCTTACATGTGTACAGGTATTACACAGCAAACAGCTGCATAGTACTTGCTTGGTTTTTCCTTGGAGAAGGAATGATCCTCATTTGATCTAACAGAAATAGTAGAAAAATAAGGCTGTCCACCTTCCCTTTCTACATGCTCAGAATCAACACAGATAAGCCAACCTCAACATGCAGCTTCACACAATGGAACTGGGGGCTAACAGGGAACATTTCCAAATACAGAGCCTCATTTTTGCCAGGAGAGAAGCAGCCTTGGGAATTAACAGAATAAAGCAAATATTACACAAACTTCATCTTACATTGTGGGTTTGTTTGTTTTTTTTCCAAACAAACTGAGCTCTTACTGGTTTATACCTTGAAATTACACAATTAATGACTGTGATACCAAGACAGAGCAGAATGACAATGAAATAAAGACACACAGGGACAAGGGAGAAAGATAGGTTCTTAGATGAAATGTGAAGGACAAGGGACAGTCAATAAGGTGAGTTGATGAGGTGGAGAGCTGTGAAGAAATTGTTTCAAACAACAGAAGCCACAAATAAGGACTTTCTCTGACAGCAGGAAGACTTTTTGATTTGCCAAGGAAGTGGTCATCAAGATGCAGGCACAGGAGGCTGGGGAAAGTGATATAGAAAAATACAAATCAGGAATGTAAAGGATTGGGGAACTTCTCAGGGGTTTTATCTTTTTCTTAGGCAAAAATCATCAAGTCCTATTGTTATGGAGATGAAATGTCATTTTTGTCTCAAAGTATGAAAAAGAAAAGGAACAAGGAAAGGAATAACTACTATGATGAACAGCTGAGAACATAAAGTCAATAAAAACACTGGTTGAGAGGATATCCAATCAATACACTAGCTCATGTTATAAATAATGTTTTGGAAAGAATACTGTTCTTTTTTCAGTTTACACGTGATAAGGCTCAGTAATGTTGAAATTTATATTTATTTGGCAGTTACCGGTTACTGCCAAATAAGCACAAACTTATTTGTGATGTTAAATAAATTTACATTACTGCCTGGCAATGGAGACTATACCACAGTCATTTTGATGCAGTATTGCAAGTTCTGCATTCTCCCTGTCCTTGTTGGGCTACAGTTATGTTCAGAGTTTTACCTAGAAAGATGACAAGTTGAATAGACCCTAATTCCACAGAATTTAAATGCCACATTGCTAACTTTGGCTTACACTCCCCAAACACTGAGATTTATAATCTGAGGCCCCAGAGACTGTAGGTTCGTACCACAGCTGAATTGTAGCATCCTAAATTACACATTGTCACCTATTAAATTAAAGATTAAAGATTTAAAACTGAAATCTTTAAGTTTAAATTTTAAATTTAAAGATTAAAGGATTAAAGAACATGTAAATGCTTTGTAATTATAGTTAAATACAAGACTTTGAGATAATACCTGTATGGCCCATGAAAAAAATCAAAAGAAATTCAAAAATCAACACTAGAAATCCATTTTTGATGCTCCTTCCATTGTTTGGATAATAGTGGTCTCAAACCACTGGGTGACCTCAGTAAGAGGTAGCATGGTTATACTGCAGAGCATTTCCATTTTTACAACATTATACATAAAGCATCTGCAGACAATTTAGTACAACAGAAACTAACTGACGTCTTTCTCCTGCAATAGGTTTATATTTGCCTTTTTTGGAATTTAGGAAATTTAGGCTACTCCAAATCCCAGCCCAGTACTTCGAACCAACACATCGTGCTTAGAGCATTTAAGGATGCAAGGGCACAAACACCCCCACCTCTATTTAGAAACAACTTGCTCTACTCTGACACTCCATCCCTGGCGGTGTTCAAGGCCAGGTTGGACAGAGTCTTGGGTGGCATGGTTTAGTGCTTGGTGTCCCTGCCTATGGCAGGGGGTTGGAACTAGATGATCTTAAGGTCCTTTCCAACCCTAACTGTTCTATGATTCTGTGATAGTACACACACTTAAGTCATTTTTTCCTGAAC
The DNA here is from genome assembly GCA_039877255.1 of Loriculus beryllinus. Classification (NCBI taxonomy): domain Eukaryota; kingdom Metazoa; phylum Chordata; class Aves; order Psittaciformes; family Psittacidae; genus Loriculus; species Loriculus beryllinus. Next base: position 24,097 of record JBCJKH010024727.1, on the reverse strand, counting down.
AGAGCTGTCAGCTGATTAACAAAACTTTCTTTGCTGTCCCTTGGAGATCAATAGTTTATTTCTGATTCTCCTCAATTACAGGCACAAAAGAGCTCCCCAGGCCTCTCACATTCACTCCATCCATCTAGTGTGACAACCCTCCCCTGCTCCGGTTAGGAAAGAAAGAGGATCTTTACACATGCCAGGTTCTGCACAGAGAGTGATATGTGACATTGCCACCTAGCCCGCAATAAAGATCACCCACTCCACTGCACTCAGTTTGTTTCCCATCAGCTGTAACAAACATCATTTTACTTTTGTCTTGATTTCTCTTCTACAGGGGATAAAAATACCACCTTAACTAAAATGGGGCTGCTGGTAGGAAGCCACTAAGTCCAAACAACAAGGAAACCCAATGATCTTTCTTTTAACCTTATTCCCTCCTACAGCCCGACCACAAAGCCCAGTGATCTGAAAACTGAGATGTAACCTGAAAATCTCTGCACTATTCAGCTGGCAGCAAATTCTCCTCGAAGCCCTTGGGTAGGTACTTACTGCTCCAGTCACAGCCTTGTCTGATCTGAATGGCAACGGAGTAAAATTAAAGGATCGACAGCATTCAAAATTACAGTCTTCTGCGTCAGCTAAGAATAAGGCAAGGCAATAGCTCCAGTCCACTCATCTGTTCTTCAATTAGTTTAATTCTCATTTGGAGAGCATCCACCCTAAATCTCAGTGAACGGCTCTGCTGCCTTGTTTCTCTGCCAAACTACTTGGCCTTCTTATGCAGAAAGGGTGATTTCTAGGATATGAACCACAAGGTACCCAGTTTATTTTACTACAAAGAATTGCAGCTTTGTCAAGAACTCTGAACTCCCCGACACAAGTAGGTTTGTCCTGTTTCATGGCATTATCTGAGCCTAATTTCATACATCACTTTAATTATTGTTAATAACCAAATAAGCAGCACACTATTTCTGCCTCCTGGGAGAGATGGCAATTTACATCTCAAAAAATAATATAATTCACAGCAAAACCAACGTCCCGACGTGTATAATAATTCTCTAAAATATACCCTGTACTGTCAATCAGCCAAAGCCCATCTAAACTATTCTCTAATGAACTAGATAATTTAAATACTAAAATATCCTTTAAAATTCCATAGAATAAATACAATACGTCATCCAAGACAAAGTGATTACCATTTTCATTTCACTTCTCAGACAGTTCCTAATAGGGTCTATTCTCCTAATATATGTGTCCAACATCCATTAAGGATAATGAGAACAATGTGCATCAATCAAGTGGGAGATTGCAATTCATGTTTACTAGTAGGGACCAGGCTGTGATCTTTACCACACAAATCCAGAATAATTCAGCTGAACACAGTTTTATTCCAGACCTTGGCAAATGAAAATATACCAGAAACTCACCCTTGATTGCTCATACTTATGTAAGACTAACTAGATCAAACATTTAACAAAATAGCTTGAAGGGAAGCTGAGGAACCTATGTGCAGTACAGAGAAGTGAATGAAAATATTGTGACCAGCTGAAGACAAGAGAATGCAAATCTACCGCAAGTTTACATCCTAACAGATGCATTATAACATGCACAATATCCTGTATTTCCAGATAACCTACAGAGCAGGAATGAGTTATTCCTGTTATTTTTACAAATAGATAGTACTATTTACATTAAATATTTATATTTTTTTAATATTGTTGTCACTGGACAGCAAAGAGCCAACAAAGACCATGATCAAGGAACTTATAGCAGCCTTCCAGTATCTGAAGGGGGCCTATAAGGATGCTGGGGAGGGACTGTTCATTAGGGACTGTAGTGACAGGACAAGGGGTAATGGGGTAAAACTTAAACAGGGGAAGTTTAGGTTGGATATAAGGAAGAAATTCTTTAATGTAAGGGTCGTGAGGCACTGGAATGGGTTGCCCAGGGAAGTTGTGAATGCTCCATCCTTGGCAGCGTTCAAGGCCAGGTTGGACAGAGCCTTGGGTGGCATGGTTCAGTGTGAGGAACTAGATGATCTTAAGGTCCTTTCTAACCCTAATTATTCTATGATTCTCTGAACTGAATGGCATTTGGCACTTCAGAAAAGGAGTATTACAGCAGTAACTGCACTCACCCTTTCACAGCTCAGTGGAGAATTACTCTAAACATTGGAAAAGGTCTAAAAAATCATATCACATTCTCTGAATTAATGCAAAGATCTCATGCATTAGGATTTGGTGTCAAGCTTTTTTCATTATTTTTAGCAATAGCATGAAGGTCGGTTTTTATAAAGATCCAGGTCTGCTGGTGGTGTCATTGTCTTTAGTGTTCTGAGTTCCAGTAACAGTTTAAGCCAGCCTAGTCTTCTTTAAGAGATGCTGGTGCCCAAGCATACAACCCCCCACAACACACACATTATGAAAATGCTACCCTTAAGCAGCAGACTTTCCAATGCAATTATAATAACAGTACCCAGTGTTGTGATATTATTATAGTCCATTCGTAGTCCACAAAGCAGAAATACACCAGCCTATTTGACAGGCTACTCTTTCTACTGTGGAGATGACTTATACAGAATCCCATTATACACAGCAAAGAGAAATGATACAAGGAGCAAGAAATCTCAACGTGGTATGCAAAAAGTTACTCTTTGTTGCAGGCTGAACTCAGCACCAAATCTA